>PVJL010002809.1:0-179802 GCA_004026885.1 Lyroderma lyra
GGGAGAGGGAGGGGGAGAGGGAAGGAGAGGGAGGGGGAGAGGGAGGGGGAGAGGGAGAGGGAGAGGGAAGGAGAGGGAGGGAGAAGACAGAGACTCAAATGTGCTCAGTGGGTACCGAGCTTCAGCGTGGGGAGAAGGATGGTGTGATGACAACACACTGTGAATGCATTATACTTAATGCTACTTCACTGTACACTTAAAAATGGTCACAATGATGCATTTTATATTATGTATATTTTGCCACAATAAAAGAGACTCAAGAAAAAAAAATGGAATCCATAAATAATACAAACCCCCATGTCAGAAAAAGCTTTCTCAGCATCTGCCCTCACTTAATCTCTGAGCCAGTGAGGAGAGCAGAAAAGAAGCAAATCTGAGTCAGATCTCCTCACCTTTCCTCTTGCCAATTTTCCAGGAAGACAGCCAAAGATCAATAAAGCAGCCAACACAGGAAAAAGTCATCCCTCTCCAACCTGTGCCGAGCTGCCCCAGCATCAAAGGTGCACGCACACACACAGCGGGTGCCTGACGAGTAAATGACAGCTTGGCCCTCGATGGAGATGGGAAGACACTGCGGGGAGCAATTCAGGAAGCTGGATATCACTAACCTCCCAGAAACTGCGTCTGCACAGCCACAGAGCCCCCTCGCCTTGTGGGTGCATCGCTGGTGAGAACTGAGTCGTCAGCCTCCAAGGTCACGACAAAGCCCTAGTAGAAAACTCAGGATGACGGCTGGAGTCAAGATCCTAACGTGGGAGTGGAAATCCACTCTCACCTGCCAAACGTGCAAGATTTCTCTTGGAGTTTCCTACCTATTTGAAGGTGCTGACATGGGACCCAGCCTCCTGGGTAGGAGCCTGGTCATGCTACCAGCCCTCTCAGTGTGGGCAAGGACAAGTGTCTTGTCCCTAGAAACAGTGTCTAGAGACAAATTCTGAGGTTGCGTGATGATATAGCTGCCTCATTCCTATTCTATGAAAAAGACTAGAGTTTGTGAGATTTGTGAACATCCATGACATCTACCCAAGCCCAAAAGAATCCAGTATACCTGCTGGATGCTGGAGTCAGGGTCAAGAGGCATACTGAAAGCAAAAGTCACATGAAAGTCAGATAACCAGATACCCAGGCAAGGCAGGAGATCTCCACCACACTCCTGAGAAGTGGTTTTCTTTGAGTGTGTACAAACCATCTCTTTCTAGATGTCTAAATGTTTCCTTTCCTTTTCATTGTTATTTCTCTACGGATTGAACTCAGCTCAACTGTCATTCCAAATGAGTTGAAGGACACACCTAAGACGACAATGAGATTTTACAGAAACCCTTAGGAAACCAGGGGACCCCAGGAGGAAATGTTAGAAGATATAAAACACTTACTTCCAGAATCGTTCCTTTTAGCCATCCCTATTACTCCACTTATCTCCCTTTTATTGTTTTCTCTGGAGTCTCATAGTTTATATTTTAATACTCGTATATATGGTTTTTATTTTGTTAATAAACAGTGCAAAAGTCGGAAGTGAGTCTGCAGCATTCATCAGTGCTCTTGGCAAAACAGCCTGAGACAACGAACAAAACCCTGGGATGTGCTGGCAGTCAGAATTCACCCCAAAGGACCCATGCTGTGAACCGCCAGGGAGTTTCAGGCTGCCCTCGCTGTAAGATCAGAAAGCTAACAGTAATTTATCCTTCTCAGTGGTCACATAATAAAAGCCGCGCGGATTAAATCTACACTGGATTTATTAACACACTTATTTATACTCGACAATCTGGCTGAGATGCTTCAGGGCTCTTTTTTATTTTAAAACAATGCAGCCTCTGGATCAAGGTGCTTGCAAACCTAAAAATTTCCCTTAAGAAAAACTTCAAAAATCACAGAAGCGTTTGCATACACTCTCTGTCAATGGTAAGTCAAGGTAACCTGAGAACGTATGCTAGTTTACAAATGATATTCAAATATGTCACTCAGGGGCTGCGCGCACGTGTGTGTGTGTGTGTGTGTGTGTGTGTGTATGTGTGTGTTTTAAGAGAAACATACAAAAATCTCGGTATAGTCATGTAAATGCCACTCTTTTTGTCAGTGGCCCCGAAGAACACACTTGGTGAGGCAATGACCGAAACGGTTGCCTCCGGAAAACAAGTATCTTTCTTATAAACAAAGAATCTCACGCTGAAAAGACCAAAGCCCGAGAGAAGAAAAAGGCACCAGATTTAAAGAAGCTGCAACTGTGAATTCCAAGTAACAATTTCAATTAAAGAGCTTTGGATTAAAAATGATTTTTTCTATATATACAAAGAACATCTATTTTGTACCCTTTATCATTATTTAAAGTACATTTTCATAATTTGCTATATATATTTTTATGCCACAGTAGGTTCTGCAATCTCTGCAGGATGTCTCTGTGCTGTGCAGATGCTTCTGTAACTAGTTTGTAACATTATGGATGCTCTTTCATCACAACATCTCAAAGAGGAAGAGCAGTTTCATAAATTTCGAAAGTGAGCTGCCAGCAGTCGTAGGACCAGCTTCTGAACACAACCTCTAAGGGCAGCAGATTTCAGAATGTAGCCGTGGTGTTTCTGATTAGCCAGACGTATCACCAGGTCCCACAGAGAAGCTGCTATCCACTGGGTAACGAGTCGCGGTAAATACGTACTTGTTCGATCTGAGTCTCACTTTTGTTAAAAAGTGAAAAGCAGAGTCGAAGAAAAACCTCACAGGCTGCACTGGCGAGTGGGGACACTAGAGGGAGTTGTGAACACACATTCCTCTGAAATCGATCCCCAATATTGTTTCCCAACTGATCACGACTTGGGCTAACCATGGAGGGGGCTATGCTGCAACAGGCCCCTAGATCGCCAGCCATCAAAACACACTCCCCTCCGTGCCTACCTCCTGAAACAGGTCATCCCTGAAACCAGCCAGTGTGACTGAAAAGATGGCCACAAATTATTCTGCCCCTACCTACACACCTACTTAATCTCCCCCATTTACTCCAGGCTCAGCGATTTAACTTCATTGGGTCAACGGGGCACCCATCAGAAAAGGTAAGGCAAGCAGAAACTTGGAAGGCGCTCGGGCAAAGGAACTTGCTCTCTCTCTGGATGCTTTTGGGAATCGTGTATCTACCACCATGGGAAACCCGCACTAGCCCACTAGAGGCTGAAAGGCACACGGCCAAGTCCCGTCTGTTGTCCCAGCTGACAGTGAGCCCATTACTGAGCATGTGAGTGAGGCAGGGTGTGCCATCAAGCCCCCACTGAGCCAGCACAGATCAGAAGACCTGCCCAATGGATCCACAGACCTAAGTGACAGCCCCAACTCTGGGGGACAGTTCATTATTCAGGAAATGCTAACTGATATGGACACTAACGTGTAACCTACTAGGCAAGGACCTTGATGGAATACCATGATGGCCAGACTGGAAAACCTTTCCGCCTACAGAAACCCAACCCATGCCACGGGACAAAGGCTTGCCCGCTTGCTATACCTTTCATTAAGTGTTTGTGATTTCCAGCCTTCACCTGAGCATACCCTCATGCTCAGTTGGTTGTTTTCAAACAACATTCTTGTGATACGTGTCTGTACACCATAAGACTCTAGAGTAGAGACCTGCATCTGTGTCATTCTCACGTTTACTGTAAAGTCAGTAAAAATGTACAACTAAACAGAACATTGATCATTTTTAAAAGATAAAATTTTCAACTTTTCTGTATATTTGAAAGCTTTTATAATAGAACTTTGGGGAGGCGGGTGTGTATGAAATGAACTTATTTTTGACTCGCTGACTTAATGCTACACTATAAATACCATGACCTCAGAGATTTTAACATTTGATGCCCGGCACTCACTAGCTACTCAGCAAGTAGCTGTAAAGTGAACAAAAGATTAAAATGAAAAGAGAACTCAAGAAAACTCAGAAGAAAATCAAATATGCATCATCAGATGATTTTCTGCTTCCAAGTCAGGGAGATGGAATTGGTCAAGAGAGGCACCGTGGTCAGAGCCTGTCACTCACCCCGTGTACGGGACCTGCTAGGCCACACCCTGACCCCATGTGTGGCCACCTCTGCTCCCACTAGGAGCAGTGCCTGGCTACCACAGACGATCTCTTTGTTCCCAGGCCTATTGATGCTGAAAGTACTTGGAATTCTACTTCATCAAATATCATGTGAATGGGTAAGATGAACGTAAAGAGAAAGCATTTCCTGCTTCTACAAGAAGTGACTGTTTAAAAAACTGCTTCCAAATTAAGTAGGAGAGGCAACTCTTAAAAATTAGAAAAAGGTTTTCCAAGAGGGATCAGATGGCTCCACAAGAATCCTTAAATCTCCTTCCCCTTGAACAAGAGTGAGGATGGGAACGGTAGACGCTGGATGATAGGTCTGTTTCACAGAAGAAGGAAGATGAGAAACTCAGGGAACCACAACAAAAACAAAGGTCTTGGCCTCGTATTAGAAACGCCGTCAAGGAATATGCACCACTAAGGTGTGAATTAAGATAAAAAGTGAGAGAGATGTTTATGTCATTTTTAATAGACATTTTTATTAACCACTTTCTGGTCCTGACTGCCAGAAGGAAAACGCCTCCTTCCTGATCAAAAGGGAGAGACTCTGCAATTCAAATATTGTCACTCAAAGCGCCACTCACCTTCGGAATGGTGGGAATCCACAGAGAAGTATGTACGTGATCACGCCTGCTGCCCAGATGTCCACCTTCAGGCCATAGCTAGGGAAAGAGTGGACGGAAGGGGGAGAAATAACACTCTTACTCTCAGAACCCTCCACGTTACCAGAGTACTTGCCTTTTTGTCAGGAAAAGGGGTCTTTTCGGTCTCAAACTGCTCATTTCTCATAGAGAAACTAATTGGACAAAGGCCTCTGCTTCTCTCTCAACCTAACCACAATCTTAGGGATTGCTGCCACAGGCCCGAGACCGGCTGTGGGACAGAAATTCAGGCCCAGTTGTCGTGCACATAGAAGCATGAACTTACACTCCTGAGATCAAAGTCAGGGTGCAGGTAACAGCCCCCCTACTCCAGCAGGCATCTGAATACATCACCGTAGGAGCAAACTACACACCTTTTCCCACCAGAGTGACAGCACTAACCAAACTCGCCAGGAATCCTACCCGGTCTCAGCAATGATTTCTGGAGCCACGTAAGTTGGTGTTCCACAGACGGTGTACAGGGGACCTTCCACCACAGTGGCCAGCCCAAAGTCTCCCAGTTTCAAAGACTTGGTTCCATCGGGATATTCACACACCTGGCACAGAAACAAGCCGATAATCAGAAGTTGCTCTTTATCTCAAGGATTCCAAGAGGTCCCTGGAATTAGGTAGAAAAGCACAGATACATTTACTAATAAACTCCAAATCTCTCCCTGTGATGTTAACACCATGATTTATCTTTGATGCTTTAAAGCTCTAAGTTGCCTCTTCAGAGATTTTGGGTCATTATGTGGAGTGTGAAAAAGACAGTACTTTACACCTTTGCATAAAGTTTCTTACCTGGGAGTATAATGAACAGGTGTGCATGCCCACATAGCAGTTAGGGAGGTAGGTGGCGGCTTACCTGACAGGGCTTAAGAGGCCTGTGAACCTGGACGCAGGAAACTAACCTGCACTGCATGCTTACTGCATGGGAGGCACCTGAGAGCCTCAGAATCGGTGTTTATGAAGTGCCCCCTAAAACATGGGGTACTCTCCCAGAGACCTGCACATTCAGCTTAGAAAATAAAATCAGGACTTGTTCTCTGGACAGCCACTAATAAAGAGAAGCATCACAGAGGGGGAAATCTTGGAAGTCTACCAAGAAAATGAACTTTGGGATCAGACTGCCTGAACCTGATAACCAACCACCCCTCTTGTTTTCTGGTTGTGTGACCTTCCCAATTCACACGCCCTCCCTGAGCATGTTTCCTCATCTGTGAAAAGCAATGATAGGGGTTGGTGTGGAGCTGAAATGCGACCAAGCTCAGATTTGGGCTCAGTGAATTTCCTCCCCATTCCTGGACAGTCTGGCCGATGAGATCAGATAATCATATTGGCAAAGATTTAACCAGGTTAGTGAAAATGTTAATGTTTTTGCTTAAACTGAAGCAACGTTTCTAGAAAGCATTTCAGCAATGTGTACATTTCTTAAACATCATTTATAACCTTTGATCCAATAAATCCATTGCTAAGAACCAACCCCAAGGGAACAGATGGGCCCAAGGGTTATGCACAAGGACACCAATCTCAAGACTTATCTATGTTTTTAAAAACTGGAAGCAACATAAATGGCTAACAGGGCAATGACTTCATAACTCATGGTACATCCTTATAATAAAATACTATACAGTCACTAATAAGCACATTTCAAATAACTATTAATCATAGGGACATTTACTGTATTACATAAAATAAAAAGGAATGTTCAAAATTATGTATGTAATATAATACACCAAAGTGATAAGTTTATCTCTAAGGTGCTAACATTGAGGATTACTTTAGTTTTCTTCCTTATACTTCTCAGTACTTTCCAAAATGTTTCCAATAAATATATATTGGTAGGTTCCATAATTAGAAAAAATAATTTTAGATATAAGCAAATTTTCCTTATGGGATATAGTCAGAAAGTTACATTCTAAATGGATGGTTCTGGAAGCAATCACGTATATGAGAGCATAATTTAGACTTCACTATGCAGTCTTGAACATTCCTATTTGTCCCTGGATGTCCATTTTGGAAACACTGAATTTCAGAGAATAATGGCAGAGACCTAATCTGTACTCATGTAATGCCTTTTTCTATTTTTATACCTTAAACTTATTTAGTTTACTTGTCCTCGGATGTTACTATGAACTGAACCAGCTCCTCACCTAACTCACTACTTACTACAGGAGGTAAAAAATTGAGAAAATTATGTTTTTTCAAGATAAGCATGTTAACAACATCATCCATTAGTCTGATACCTAGAGGGGAGTGAGTTACACAGTCATCAATAAAAATCATCAAGGACCTCAGAACCCCACCCTCATGTCACTGATCCCTGATCTTTACAGGCATTTTAGAAAGGATGACACTGAAATACCTTCTCCACCTGAGATGTCTTCATGAGCTTAAGAATACCTTTGCCTTAAGCATTTGAGTACTCAACACACACACCCAGCACACAACTTAGGACTTTTGCGTTTCACAGGCTTGAGGTGAGGCCTTTGAGTCCCTCACAGATATTTATCATTCTGAGTCAGCCCACCACTCATTCTGAGTCAGCCCAGCACTCAGCAGGAGCATATTCAAAGCTACTAATGATTTAGCCTAAAGCAACAGAGACCAGGTTCCTGGTCAGGCTGCAGCCTTCAGACTGCTTCTCATCCATTATGTGTAATGTAACCACTAAGAAGGACTACAGGATACAGGGCATTAGAGTTAGCATTTATGACTCATGTACCCAAACCCAGACTTTAGAAAGAGTAACTGCAGTGATATGGACGTTAGAAGCAACATTATAATTCTAAATGTATTATGAGAGTAAAAGAAAAAACTTTATTAATGTCTGTTATTTTGTTTTTATAACTTTAAAAATACACTCATTAGGTACATTTTTGAAAAATAGTGTTTATTTTAGACATTCAATTTAGCGTTGCCTAGGGGTATTTAAGGGTTGTTGTCAGATACTCAGAAGTCTCAGAAGTCCCATTTTTCACATCTCTTAGAAGGAATTCAGAGTCAGATGCAGGAGCAGAAATAGAAAGGAACTGAACAGGCTATAATCACTGACTTATGTCTGAGCAAGTGGTACTCCCTGGCTAAACATCAAAAGAGAAGTGTCATCTGGGGCAGACAAGCCTGAAATAATAGTATTTTATCTGATTCTCTCCCCAGGGCCAGACAGAGGCAAATATGTGAAAGATAATATGAGTAAATTTCAAATCTCAGTTGGAGATTATTTTCAAAGCAGGAAAAAAAGAAATATCTACCTATCTACAAGTCTATATATGATGGCTGTCCAGAAAAAAATCCAGCCATAAATGCCTCTATTTTTCCTATTACATGACTGGATACGTTCCGGACAGCCCCCCCCCCCCCGCCCACCCCCACCCCCACACACACTTGTGACATTGCTTTAAGAGACTACACTGACACACACAGCATTGCTTTAAGAGGCTAATTTTAAGAGAGAGGTGAACGAATGCACAGAAACTCCAAAGGCCTTCTGTTCTGACAGGAGGTTCAGTTCTCAGCAACTGATATTCTCCCAGGGCTTTGGAGATATTAATATTTTCCCAAATATTATCTCACTGGACTTTTATAGTCACCTCACTGGGCCATTAGGAAGAGGACTGTTGCCTCCATTTTACAGATAAGGAAACTGAGGCACAGAGAACACTAGTTACCAGTAGACGGGCAAGTGGGCCTTCCAGACAATACCATGACCACCTCACCGCCAGGTCCTGCGACAGAGTCAGGTCTGAAAGTGAGCGAGCAGAGCTGGCAGGACCTCTGACTGCAGCCGGCACCCACATGCAGCCTCTGAGTGCATCTAAACAGTCACAACTGTGAGAACGCCAGCCCCGCGGCGTGCAAGTGCCCGGCCGCAAGCTGAGAGGCGCTCTGTGAAAAGTTGCTCTCAGAATGCAAAAATAAAAAATGTGAGGAATGCAGATCCCACATACAACGTGAACACTGCATGCTCTCTAAAAAAAATGCCAGCATAATGATTTAGAAGGACTTCACGTATGAGAAAGCAACCCTCCTCTCTCCCCTGTCCCCAGAACTCCTGGAAAGGCAGCATTTATCACAGGTCTCTCATAGTTAACTCTGACAGGGCACCACCAGGCTGTAACTCACAGCACTAAATGGCCACCCCTGTGCTCCCTGACACGGCGACCCATACATCTTCAATGGCAGGGTTTTAAATTACAACATTGCTACCAGAAAAGGGGATGCAAATCAGACGTCTGGATGCTTTGGTGCTGAGACACTGAATTTGTTTTCAGAGTAGGGAGAGGCTGGCAGCCACTCTGTGTATTTACTTTTAGTGGCTCAGTGGCACCTTCCCATCCTAGGCTGGTGCCAAGTGCTGACTAAACCTCTGCTGAGTGGGCTACCCAGGTTCCCGATGGCAGACACATATTTCACTTAGATATGTAAGCTAAGAGTTTCTGAACACTAGCGCTTCTATTTCACACATTAGCTTCTTCCAGAGGTCAGCTTTATCATCTTTTTCCTTCTCCTCCCCTTTGGGTGGCACTACAGGGTTGGTGCAGGCTGTAGAGAAGGGGCAAGCGCTTATCTAGGGCAGGTGAGACAGGTGGGGACCTTGAACCCCATTTCCTGGTGACATTCTGGGACACATGACGTTGGAGACACCAATCCCCATTATATCTTCCCACTGCTGCACAGGGCAAGGTATCCGACTCTGGTGAGGTAGCCATCTCCTCTGGTGAGGAGGGCCAGGAGAAGCCAAGGCGGTGTCCTCATTTACATCACAGTGTTTGGTTACACCCCAGGAAAGTCCTGTCAGCTGCCCCATCAGGTGGTGGAGGAGCCTGGGCTAGACAGACGCTGCAAGGTCATCATGGGTGAGAAGCCTGTTTCAAGGAGAGCGCACCATATCCTCACTTCCATTCCTCCTTTGAGTTCATAAGACTGAACCCACACTACATCTTGTTTTACAGAGCAGGGGTGTTTATTTTCCCAACAGGAACATACAGAAGTGAGGCACAATCCCCTCCAGGCAGAGAACAGTAAGGAAAAAACTCGCATACTTTCAAATGAACACCAAATCATCAAATGGGATCACCAAAAGGGGAAAGTGGATACTCTGGATTAGCAGAAAGTCCCCACGATGGCCTCAAAGCCTGTCTGTCAATGCACATTCCTTTCAACAATTATTTGTGTAACGCAAGCATGATGCAGGCTGGAAAGACGTGTGCTCTAGTGCCCGCTGCAAGCCAGCTGAGTGAGTGTCAGTGGTCAGTCACCAAACGTTTACTCTGTACCCACTGCGTTATTTACTCGGCGCTGCTCAAGGCACCGGGGATACACAGATAACTGAGATACGAACCTTGCCCCTACAGGTGCTTACGCTCTGGAGAAGGGGGCAGACAAGCAAATGATAAAACCAACAGCCTACAGCAAGTACAGCAGAAACCAGAGGTGGCCACAGTGGAGTCTGCCCATTGGTAAGGTCCAAGAAGACAGGCCTTTTGCTGTCTCACAAAATCAATGTGTCTGCCACCGTGCTGGGAGACAGGATACTGCAAACAGAGACCAGTATAGACATATGTAAATGAGCTATAATGCTAAATCCTAACTAACTACAGGGGATGGGGAAACCTGCCTTGGGATTAACATGATACAAAAGACTCACATAACCTCACCTCCCAAGCAATAATGATGACGCTACCTCAGCTCCGAAAGGTAGAGCTATATAAATCAACTGCTTGGTGTAGGTGTCGGGGGAGGTGTGCATGCAGAACTCCAGATCAGCTTCTCTAAAACCCCTCCACAGTGTACACATGAGGATGGGCTCAATTAGCAGGCTATGTTTAGTTACTCGGGCCACCAGGAATGTGTGTGGCATGTAGCTTGACAGCACACCTGCCAGGTAGGGGAGGAAGGGTTGGCCACGGAAGAGGAGGCTGGAAGGTCAGTTGGGACGAGATCATTGAGGCCCTCTGAGTCCTTGAGTGCAACAAACCTGTCTTCTGTATGACAGTGGGGGAGTGGGACTATTGAGCAAGAAACATTAGCATCTCTGGGTTTCAATTTCTGTTGTCTGTACAGCTGAGATGAATGGCCTAGATTTGCAAAGTTCTATCTTGCCCATAAATGAACCCTTACATTGTTCTTCTGTCTCCAATAAGCCTCTAATTCTGTCTCCAGCTTATTCTTCAGAATTTTTTTTTCTCATAATTTTCCCACTCACCTTTCTTTAGTCAATACCATTCATCAAAATGTAAGTGAAAACACATTGTCTAATGTCTGGCACACAATAAATGCAGAAACGCAGATCACTTCAAGAAATTCATTAATATTTTATGGTCACTGACTTGGGTCAGGCTCATTTGCTAAATTTAAACTCTCTCAGCCCTGTACTGCAGGATTGGCACAGACTCTAATAAAACGTCACTGTTTGGACGTGATTATTGTCATCTCAAAAGAAAAGAGAGAGGCATGAATTGGAACAGAAAACAAAACCACGTACCAAGAGGTTCTCCGGCTTGATGTCTCTGTGCACAATGCTGAGGCCATGGAGGTACCGGAGGGCGCTGGCCAGGTTGTACACCATGGCGCTGCCATCTCTCTCAGTGTACTTGGTTGAAGAGGTGATGGCATCAAAGAGGTCTCCACCCTGAAGGACACAAAACACATCACCAGTGGCAGTCCCAGGAAGGTGACGAAGATAGTCCATCAGACTGGCATAGATTAAATAAATGACACCAGTGCCATGAAAATGGATGATTACAAAATTCCAAGGTAGCACAACACTTTTGTGATTAGGTCCTTCAAGAATGAGGAAGTCTTGGGATGTGGCACCAGTGAACCTCCTGAACGCTCTCCATCCTCTTACCTTGACCAGTTCCATCACCAGGAAGAGCTCAGTGGCGGTTTCCATCTCCTCGACCAGCATGATGATATTTGGGTGTTTCACTCGGCGCAGTATGGACACTTCATTCTCAATCAGGTGTTCCTGTCAAACAAAGGGGCACAGGGGCAAGTCAGAAGCCACAGAAACCCCTGCTCTCTCTTTGTATTCTGGAGACCACCACAGAGTGTAGATCTGATGCTGACGGCAGCACTCTCCTTGGTACAGAGACAAACCAAAACCTTAGCCTCACTGGTGTCCACAGGAACAAGTCAATGTGACACCTCATTGTCACTATCATAAAGAAACAGACGGCCTTTAAAACATCCCTCTGAAGGGCTCAGTGGTGCTGCCCTGGCACACAGAACCTACGGCCTTCTGGTCTCTGCATGGCTTCCAACACCTTGAAAGCCTGGGCACACAATGCTGTGCTCTGCAATTCCGCTGGAACCACCTGTGAATTTCAGCACACGCTAACACAAGGACTGTGCGAGGGAATCTGGCATGCTTGGGGCATGCCACTTGGGCAGTAATTTTTTTTGTTTTTTTAAACCATTACTATATGGATTGAAAGTCATGACAAAGCAAACTTTCTTCCTCTATGACTGGGTATTAAATCATTTATCAGAGGATGTTCCTTATCATGCTGTATTTTAGCAATCAGGAAACATGCAGTATACCATGAGGACCCCCACGCTCACTGTAACTCTGATCACTTCTCCTCTGAAAATACCACCTGATGATCGGTCCTGGTGAGTCAGAGAGTTGCGATCCACACTATAGCAAAATTGTACTCACAGCATTATGAAATTATTCTGAATACACCATAAACCATGAACACTATTGCTTTATGTTATCATGAGAGAGGAAAACCTCCCAATAATGTCACATTGTTGATCCTCATTAATTGTAATAATGAATTACTTTCAATTCAGGGTACACTTTGTAAAATGAACTAATTGTCCTAATATATTCTACATATTCAAATATAGCTTTTATATAAAACTTACCTTATAAGAGACATCACTATTACCTAAATACACACATATTTATATGAGGTCTGTATAAAAAAAATCCAGCCATCGTCCATATAACGAGTATGGTTTGCATGACATTGATGAAACCTGGCAGCCAAGGAGAGTGGACTGGAATGTGCATGTGTGAACAATGACACTTTCACTGTACTAGACGCCGTTGAGTGAAAATGTGTACTGGGTAGCCAAAGCATTTAAAATGACTGAGCCAGTAGAGCAAGGAATCTGTATCAAATTTTGCATTAAGCTTTTAAACAGTGGAAGAGATGCTGGGAGAACTGTGTGAGCTCTCAAAGTGCCTATTCTGAAGGGGACTGGGGCATTATTGTCCTGTGTACAGTATTTCTTGTACCTTGTATCTTGTTCAGTAAATGCCTCTATTTTTCCTATTACATGGCTGGATACTTTCTGGACAGACCTCCTATATCCGTGTGTGTGTGTGTGTGTGTGTGTGTGTGTGTGTGTGTGTACATGCACGCACACACACACATGGATGAAGGAGGTCTGTGTGTCCCTTTGCCTTTGCTATCATAAATTTCAGAACTAAATTCAGTATTGCACTGCAACAGGAAGATAATTATATTGCTTCTAGTTCAGGATACTGTTTATGGTTTCTCTCGTAACTTCATGCATCAATGGGTACATGCATTTTCACTTGAAGCCATCTCAAATGCTTTTTGACAATAATTGGAAGTATAAAAGATAATAGATAAATAACATCCAGAGAAAATCTGTTGCAAGCCCCTGCACACATCAAGCTGTGTTTCTCGAACACTGCATGCGTTGTACTTGTCCAAGTAGCTACACAGTGAATGTTGGCAAATGACAGTGCAAATGCTAAACAGAGGTAAGAGAAAGAAAACCACCAGCGTTGACTAGAATTCTAGTCACTATCTCTCAGCTGCTGTGTGAGGTACCTGTGTAACATTCTAACACTCCTTGGAACAGTCCTTTGAGGAGGGATCCAAACCACATTACTCACAATACCACCTTTCAGAGAGGAATGCTTCAGTAAACGTCAAATTGGAATTTTTCAAAATGAAAATGATAGCTTCAAAGCTGAAAATACCTAATTCCTTGAAAAGATAGGAATTAGATACCACACAGAGTGGAGTACTGAGACTGAACCATGCCAGGCTTTGTATAGGGAGGAGAAGCCTTGCGCCTTAATGGGCAGAGCTGAGAAGTCTCTGCCCAGCTCAGGACTCTGCCAACGTTTCTAAATCTCCCAGAAGAACAGTGGTTTTCAGACCCTAACACACCTGGGAGGCAGAGCAGCACAAAGCAGCAGGGACAGCCCTGTGTCACAGGGACAAAGACTGCCAACACTCCAACTTGTTCACTTCTTTCAAAGCCTTTGCACCATCTGTGCCCAGCATGCCCTTAATCACGGTCATGCGCAGAATCAGATGCACTTTTGTGACTATGCAAAGGCAAGCAGGTGAATTTATGCTGCGCTAGGTGAAGCTAACACGACTGTAGCTACTTCCGCTGTAGTGTAAGAGGCATTTTATTTTAAAGCTGAGTGGATCTATCACTTCAGTTCTCCTCCTTCCTCCCCACTTCCTCCCAAGTTGGAAGAGTCTGTAAATTGACCTCTCCATTCAGAGGCTCCTCTTGTGATGCTAATTTAGAATGATGTGTAAAGTAATCCCCATCACCACTACCCTCACGAACCCTCTCAAACTGGATTTAAAGTAAGATGACTGTACAACCTAAGGAGACTGACTACACCTCCCCAAAGTTATCTTTTTCAATAAAAGGCACAACAGAAAGTCCTCTGGGATGTACTGCAGGACTTGCCCAGACCACCGGCAGTGTTGTATTTCAATCCTGAGTGAGTGCTATCGTATTCATTACCTCAGCGTACTGTTACCCTACGACAACGGCTAGTATTCCAAGCACATAGCAAAGGCTGGGAGGTGGGAGCTGCCATTAGCCTTTGTTTTCCAACCTCTGACTATGCCTGTATAGTTGTCTACAAAGAGACAATCTGCTTTTTAAACTAATTATCATCAGAAGTAAAACAAAAACCACACATAAAAACCTTTACAAGGGTTATCTTCCTATTTCTTATGCAACCCATATGTAATACTTGTTTCTAGTATGTAAAAGTAATCTCTAGGTTACATTTTCCTGGAAAATATTTCTAAATACTACATGAGCATCTTTTGTCTTGAAACACACTGAACTTACATTATACGATCATCTACCATTATTTATGTTAAGTGATTCATGATTCTGAGTCCAAATAATTTGCATATGAATCATTTCATGGCCATGTTCCATGGTTCTGTGTGAGAGTAAATGACAAAGAAAACTGCTGACTTGGCAGAGGATACTGCCTTTTCTTTGGCCATGGTGGTTTTTAGTGTGTGTGTGTGTGTGTGTGTGTGTGTGTGTGAGAGAGAGAGAGAGAGAGAGAAGTCGGGGGAGGGAAGGAGAGGGGGAGGGAAGGAAGAGGGTAGATTAGGGTGGATTAGGGAATAAACCATTCTCCCAAACCAAACGCTTCCCAGTCCCACAAAATAGTCCTTTGCTCCTGCATCCTGTCTGAGTGAACCTGGCTGCCCAAAGCAGAGAGGAACTCCTGACCCCCTTTCCCTCATCCTCTAGTACAGACAATCCACCACCCATCCCTGGCAGTTCTGCCGTCCCAATACCCTCTGAGTCCAACATTCACTTCCACCCCTAAGGCCAATCTCTCACCTGGACCTCTAGGTGTTTGCACAGGTAGTTTCTCTGTTTGGAACTTACTTTCTCCACTTCTTGGTGAAATCCTATTTATTTCTCTGGATCAGATTAGGCCTCACCCCCTCTAAATAGCCTCCCCTGCTCAAGCATGGCTGGGTCAGGTACTCCTCTTACTTGCTCTCATTGCCCTCTGTGCCTGCTCCAAGCACAGCTCTCACCCCGCCGTCCTGCAGGACGATGTTTACCTTGCTCTCCAACAACGAGCCTAGCCAGTCCTGAAGTGCTAGAATGAAGGAGTCAACACTTCGTGCACTGGTCTTGGTCAACGCCGGCTTTGCAGCCAGTGTCACTATTGCTTAGTGAGTACTGCTGAGGTGAACAGTCAGAGAGATAGACTGTTTAAACCACTACACGTGATTTCTGTGGGAGAGAAGCAGGAGATGCAGTAGTGGCCACCCAGAGATAATCAAGTCCCAGCAAGTTGTTACGTATTACCTTCTTTGGAAAGGGGGTCTTTGCAGATGTGGTTAAGGTTTCTGCAAGGGAGAGCCAGTTCCGGATTATCTGGGTACAGAGGACAATTCACAGACGGAAGAGAGAGTGATGTGGCCAGAAGCCAGGGAATGCCGTTGTCTGCCAGAAGCCACTTCGTTAGAGGCAAGGGCCAGAGTCCCACCTCGGGCCCCAGAGCCAGTGTGGATTTCAGAACTGCAGCCTCCAGGGGAGAAAATACATTTCTGCTGTGGGAAGCCATCAAGTTTGTGGTAATTTACTCCAACAGCCTCAGAAAACTACAACAACATACATTTGGATTGATGTCCTGCCTGGGCCCATAACGCCTAGATAATGAAGGCAGAACTGTAGAAAGAGAAGGACGGACCACTTCTAAGCACCGTCACAGAATGCTCAGAGCTTTGGACACTGTAGGAATCCAATACATGTTTATGTAGGATGAATGTTATTTAGAATATTAGACATGGAACAAGTCTTAAGTTTATAAACACCATGGGATTCTCAGCAGCCCCCATTAAACCGGCCCCAAGGCAGATAGATGCTATAATAATCTCCTACTGAGAGGAACCCAACCTGCTCTCTGTCCTCTGGGCCTTTGCTCAGGCTATGCTGGCCGCCTGGACGCCCTTTCTTTCATGGCTGCCTACTGGAATCCTACCCACAGCTGGAGGCCCAGCTCGGAGGCTTCTGCTCTATGGCTCATTCACAGATGACCTACTTTTCTCTCACATGCTTTTCCCTCAACTCCCATAATGCTCTGCAGCAGTGGTATTAATTTATATGTGAAATTACCCTATTCCTAACACAGTAGATTGCACACATATCCAATTTTAGGTAAATGAGTACATTTATCTCATAATGCTCATGTATATTACAGAAAAGCAAACAGAAGACCAGACAGGTTAAGACTGTGCTTCCCCAGGTTCTTATTACATGAACAAATAAACTGAACTCGGAGAGGGAGGATGGTAGGTTGTCAAAAGTACAGGCTGAGCTCCAAATTCCAATCACTGTTCTGCTTGTGTGTGACCTATGAGAAGCTATTTAATCTGAATCTCTGTTTCTTAATCAGTACAACAGGTATCTCTGTTTGCAAGTCATTAAAGGCAATGCACAAAGTTCTTACATGTCCAACCCTAGGTAGATAATACAGTTTAATAACTGGCAGATATTATTTTCAGGATTAATTTTCTGTGTGCAATGCACAAAGCAGATGTGACCAACAATACCTCAGAATAGTGGCTGAATGACTCTTCCTAAGTTCCATC
This sequence comes from Lyroderma lyra, assembly GCA_004026885.1. Classification (NCBI taxonomy): domain Eukaryota; kingdom Metazoa; phylum Chordata; class Mammalia; order Chiroptera; family Megadermatidae; genus Lyroderma; species Lyroderma lyra. The sequence goes on from PVJL010002809.1 coordinate 17,079, forward strand.
TTAAAAGAAAATTCCCTACACCACTTTTTTCTAAAAATAAAATATAATGGGAAAATCAACTTATTTGGAACAAACAAGTTTTCAAATTATAATTTTACAGCATCATTGTGAAAATACTCGTTCAAAGAAACCAAATGTGGAAATAGGTTTATGAGCATCATCATAAAAAGAGAATAACACTCAGTAACAAGGAAAAACAAGATTCAGTGTTTGCAGTGACAGTTCTTTGTCCCCACATGTAGAGGACTAGACTGAATGTTTTTGTATAGAAAGATATTTTTTTCAACTACTGAAACAGCTGCTTAAATTTTAATCAGGTAAACAATATCCCTACCACAGCAATTTTTTTTCACTTTTTTGAAAAAATAATACAATTGTTTAGAATTTGGCTCTTAAAATTATGACACGTTCTACTTAAATCACACACTACCAGATAAAAAGAGCAACACTGCCTCACACACGGAAAACAGGCTTTGGAGTCAAACATTTTTAACACTATTGCTAGAACAGTAAGTAAAAGCACACAGAATTATTTAAAGAATATTCAGGGGAAGGTGGAAGGTTAACTTGTTAGTCTGAAAGTTTGGTAAAATCTCAGGCTCCTCACAGCTCTTGACACAGCCTTTGGTGGGTTGCTAGGCTTTGAAATAGGCGTCTCTCAGAGAAGAGAACGCTCTACTTTAATCTTTTTGATAGTTATGACCAAGATCAAATCAATGTGCTGTTTTAGGATTAAGGTTTCTGGAAAACACGGCAGGGTGGAAAAAAGGTTGATAGAGTCTCTCCCATTATTATCACAGGTCCATCCTTACTGCAGCACAGTAAGCTCTCACCAAGTTTTTCAGTTTCTTTTACAAACCAAGCTATGTATGCCATACCTTTCCACAACACTTGGCTTTGTCTATAATCTTCAGGGCAAACTCCTTTCCAGTGGACCTATGGAGTAATCAGAGGAAGGCCACTTAAAGAGATGTCACAGGTACCATCACCATTTCTATTTCCTCTACAGCATGGACTCAGGGAGGACAGACTGGCTTCCTCCTCTGTCCATCGAGTCAACTCTTGAGTGGGGTCAGGGGTAAAAGTACTCCCCACCCCCGAAAAAAAATTCCAAAGCCACACTGTTAATCTCCTTTTATAAACAGTAATAATTATAATATTAGTAAATAACTTACAGATTAAAAGTACTTACACTCTGTTGTATCAGACTGGGACAGGAAAATGTTTTTCCTATACTTCAATCTCAACTTAAATCCTTTAAATTACTTAAACTAACGTAGTAATAAACACAACCAAATCCTTTAAATTACTTAAACTAACGTAGTAACAAACATAAAAAATCTCTTAGGAGGCAGAAAAAACTTAAGAAAAATGAATCAAAGCAACTGAAAACTTCCTACTATCAATATGTCTTTACAGTAATCCATTAGTCACTAATTAGTCTGTTAATTCAAAACTGAAAAACCCCCAGACTTCCGACAGCTATGGCCCAGCCAAACCTCTCACCCACTCCTTAAAGGGACCGTACCTGGTACTGGAGAGATCATTTACTTGGACACAAGAATCTTGATGTTGTTTTTTAACACTTAACTACCTTTAACACATTTAATTTAGAACATGCTCCCCCAAAATATTTTCATGTAAGGAAACAGTTCAACAAAGAACATTGCAGTATTCTTGGAATATATTCATTCTCTTAGACACAGCTGCTTTTGCCAGGCAGCCACAGTATGCGCTGGCCTACCTTGGAAAAATAACTCTTATTTAAACTGCTTCCCTATAACATAAACCAAACTCTGCCTCAGATTTCTTAGGAGTATTTAGAAGTCATATTTTAGATGCTTAATTTGTCACTTGGGCAGCAATCCGCCTACCAGAAATAAGTAGGAAGGCTTAGAGGACAGGGAGCTACTCTGTCTACCAATATGAAGAGCATTAAAGCCTCTCTGAGAACACAGCAGAACAGAAAAACTGTAGTTATCAGAACTTTCTAAAAAATTTCCCACACACAATAAAAATTAGCACTTGGAAAGGTCAGAAAGCAGTGCACAAACACAAAGACTCTGACCTGAGTCGTTTCCAGTTTTGAGACTGTTTACAAAAATCTTGAAATGTAAAAGAATGGATTTCTTACCATTTGAGAATTTAGGACTTTAAACAAGATAAAGCTGGACAAAAATATAATTTTAACATAGGCAAGTGTTTAAGGTATTGGGCTTAAATGGAGTCAGAGCTCACACATCCTGAACTACGGGTCTAGGCAACTAAGCATTAACTGAGAGGGTTATGGTGGGGATTCACTGAGTTAATACAAGCAAAGCCCTGAGAACAGGTGAATACTATAGGAGAGTTTAAAACAAAAAAAAAAATCAATCTCATTCTTTCCCGTTTTCCTCTGGTTTACGGACAAGACCTGACATAGAGCTCAGTCCAAACCACGAAGCAGGTTTATGCTTTATGCATACACATGTATCTTCCCTCTTGAATTGCCTGTGGGCACGCAAAGCAGCTGGTCCTGAGGGCAGACTCTTTCAGAGTGCCTTCCGTTCACTCAGGTAAGAATAAATGCAAGGGAGAGATGTGTGTGGAGGTGAACCAATGACTGTCCTCAGTGCCCACTCACCTGTCTATGCATTCTTTGACTACTGCAAAATTGCCATCACCAATAACCTTCCCAATTTTGTATTTCTCAAGAAGGGTTGATGATTCAGAGCATCTGTTTCCATTCACACCTGAAAAAAAAAAAAACCATATCAACATTCCATCTTGATTCATACATACTTGTAAAATAATAAATTGTAATGCATTTATGTCTAAATCTATGGAGAAACTAAGGAAAAGTCTCTGAGCACATTTTCTGAACAGAACACCTGCATCTCCCAATTTTCTTTTGATCTTGTTGGTTGGAATCAGAAGCTATCATAATCAATAAACATAACAAACCTCTGTGATTGGCTTTGGGTTAAAAAGAAGTCTAACTAAAATGTTAAACGTTTTTGTCAAGTTTTGAGAAAGAAGGGGATGATGTTGGGATGTCATTTTAGAAAATGTCTCAAGATTTCTCACGAGTTTCTAGTAAAGAAAACCCTCGCCAGAGAGGATGCCTTCTCAAGACTACTTCCTGGCTCAAACTCTCCTCAGAAAGGCGGTGACAGTAGCAGGGGAGGCGAGCAGCTGCAGGAAGTGGTTACCATCACCTGTTTTTCACAATGTATCCCCAGTGCCCAGAACATCACAGACATCAAACGAAGAAACACATTTCTGTCAACTCATTGAGAGAAAGGAAAGTCTACACTCAGGAATGGTGAGCAGACTGCCACTAAGGAAAATAAAGGAAGCTCAAGTCAAAATGTGAAATTGAGACAGCCTAATTAACAATGAGATTTTATATATTTTGACATGATCTGTCAACTTAGGATAAAAGGCTAATTGGTGACGTGATCACATTCCTATTTAGGAAGATCATAATTTAGCACAAGTAGATTTGGGGTGACCACCACATTCACATAAATGATTTCCTTTATAAAAGTAATCATCAAGTTGAGAACTACCTTCAGGACTCAAGCAACGATCAAGTTCAGGCCCACCATTTATGTTGGAGGAAGATCTGCCATGTGCAGAAATCTGCTGAAAGAGGAGAGTGATCATAATTTATGAGCAAAACTTTACAAGTCTTTAGCTAGCTAATCCTTAGATAATAGAAAATGAAATAAAGTAAAGGAGACTTACATGGCATCAGGGCTGTACAAGGTACTTATGACTGGCAAAAATAAGGCTCACATCTATAGATAATTCCAAGAAACTCAGCCAGGACTGCCCAGGTCCCACAGTCACCCTTGTAGCCGACTGCAGGGAGTCCCTGCTAAGGTTAAGCCCTCAGAACTCCAGCCTCAGCCCGAGACTGCATGACCTGCCACATTTTCCTGTGAATTCAAGGTCCAGCATGCAGCCCCAGCTCAACCCTCTTCTTCACAGACCCTAAGACAGCAGGAACTGCTCTTGAGCCTTGTGAGGATTTTCATTGCTGGGAACCAGAGGCAGATAAAAAATAAAACCAGAAGGTAGGTTCCAACTTAAAAAAAAAAATAACAAAAACAAAACAGAAGTGGCCCTTTAACACAGAAGTATCTCTAGTTCTTAGGCAAACTGAAAATTTCATATTGTGAGTATTACTCATAGTAAGTTTATCACTCTGTAGGCTTACAGACTTTTTTCTTAATCACCAAGGACTCTTAGGCTTCGGAACTCAAACTTTGCTCTTAATCTTTAATCTCCTTCCTTCTTTCCTTCCTTCCTTCCTTCCTTCCATCCAATTATTCCTTTCAGGAGCTTATGAGGTCAAAGGACCCACCAAATATTGAGAAGCATCTTCCACATTTTTCTACTGGTGTCCTTACACTCTTGTTGCTACGCCCAAACGATCCTGGTCATTTCTGGCCCGTAACAGCTGTGCCTTGTTGATCACCGCATCGCCCACAGGCAGCACGGAGTCTGGACACACAATGCTTAATTCATACTTCTTCACGCGATCATGAACGACACAGGTCCCGGGCAGGGAACCCGCTCCCCAGCGTGCCCTTAAGTTGGAGGTGCTGGGTCCACTCTCTGCTTGCGAAGTAGAGACCATCACAGATGTTGAGTCTGGTTCCAAACCCAGGACGGCCCCATACATATACACATATCCTCCAACAGGATCCTCTAGAAGTACTTCTGGGATAAAACACGAGGCTCACGTAGAAAAGACATGAAAAAAGGGGCTGTTTTCTCAGATCCCATGTCACTGCACCTTGTGTGTGGACAACCAAACCAGCAGCCGTGTGTCCTGTCTGGATGACTGAGGCCACGGAAAAGCAGTGCTCAGAAACACACCATCAGCTCCTGTCCTGATGGCACACACGCCTCTCATTGGCTTCTGTCTCCTTCACACTGACATGGCGAGGAGCTGTGCAGAATGCGGGTGGGCCTGTGGGCACCTTCCTGGCCACCCTCGACCTGATGGAAATGCTGCGCTTGGCTGCACCCCTCATGCCTTGGAATGCAATCATTTTGCTTTCTCACAACACAAGATAATCAGTGGACAATCCGCTTTTCAAAATTCAGAATTTTCATGTTTTTGTTGTTTTAATTGTTTTGCTACTGAAATCAAGGCAACTCCAAAATAAGCAGGAGTCTAGACTGGAATGTTTACAAGCTAGACTCTTTAAAGCCAAGGTCCACGGAGGAAACTTAAAGGAGAAAAGAAAGCCACAACATTCTCTACTCCGCTCCGTGCCCACCTAGTCCAGGGTCGTGCTGGGCTTTCTCTTGGCACCAATCAAGGGCTCCTTAGCTACGTTCAGTCTCACCCACTGCAGGCGTTACTGCCAGAGAAACATCCACAGGACAGTTCTGATCATAGCCCTGAGAGCCAAAACACCCCGTTATCAACAGAATAACCCCCAAATCTCCAGGATGGCATTCAAGCCATGATTTCTCTGTCCTCCTACCTATCTGCCCAATCTGTTTCCCACCACTCATCTTTTTTCATGCATTTTACACTGACATTAGCTCAAATCATCTTTTTGTTTTTGCAAAGTTGTTTAAACTTTTCAAGTCTTTTTTTTTTTGCACTGAATATAGAGAACAGAAGCAGCACCAAGTTCAAAGATTTACTAAAGAATTAAAGTTAGCTTATACATGTAAAATAATTTACCCATTGACCTGTAACAGTAACTCAATATTAGGCATTAATATCTTTCTTTAAAATGTCTAGCATAGAGCCTTGAAATTTAGTACCTAACAACTGTTTTTAAATTGTTGAATATACGATTGCTTAGAAGAGGTCTTTTACTAAGTAATTCATTCCAAGTCTGTTCCTCTTCTAATCCAAGCCTTCCTAGACTGAACACTGTTAGTCAAGGAAACAAGAGTTTCATATTAAATTCCTAACAGTCAAACTCTTAATGAATTAAAGATGAGATGAATGCCATTTTCTGGAAAGTTGTATCGTAAAAAATAAGTGGAAAGATCCCTTCTGATCACCACTCGCCCCTAGATTGCTGATGGAGAGGTGGAATGTCAATGCCCAGGGACAGCAGTGGACAGTGACCAGCTTACTTGCATGTCTAAATCTCACAGCCCAGGCTGGGGCAGCCCCACACCCTCAGTCTGCAGCTGGCTGGTCAGGCCTGGGCTCTGGGCAGGGCCCCGCTCACCTGCCAGCACATAGCCTGGACAGGTGTGTGGCGTGCAGGCCTCACACCTGCTGCTGAGGTCCTGAGGCAGACCTGCCTGTGCCGCTGCCCTCCCCCAGGCCTGCTTCCTCAACTCTTCCAGAAGGGGGGTGACGCTCTTCCAACGAGTTTCTGACTTGAGCTAACAATGTGAGTATGTTTTAGTTCACTGCAGGGGTTCTGTCTGATTCAAAAACTCCCTGAGAAAGAAGTCTTGGAAGGGGCTAACTTGGAAGCAGTTTTACCTCCTTGCACATTCTTACCTGGACGGAAGACTCCTCAGAAGCTTAATAATGGAGGACCACCATTCCTTTCCCAACCTTTTTTTTTTTTTTTTTTTTTGCCTCAGCCCCACACCCACCTATCCTGATTCCGTGTGCACTCCAGCACCCACGAACACACTTTGCATTGGGATTGAGGTGGCGAGGAGCAGGGCAAGAGGCCAGGAGACAAGCAGGCGGTGGAGGCGGGTACCCCAGCTGAAGCCTGCAGTCTCGGAGGAGTGGGCGGCCTCATGGCGGGGGCCAGGGCACAGGGCCCAAGGGAAAGGCTATGTCACGTGTACCTGACAAAGGTTTCACTGTACCACCAGGAAATGCAGCTTTCTCAGCACAAAAACAATGGCCAAGAAGAACATTTTTCAGAACTCTCAAATGATTTTGTTTTAAAAAGAGTGAAACCTCAAGCATATTTTAAATAAAATCTATTAATATATGGAGTTATTGGAAGTGAGTTATATCTAATTACCTCTCCAAATATGTTCCTTTAACAAAGTAGTAAAAACCTGAATAAATAGGGGACTCATTTTATTCCAGCACAGGCAGAACAGACAGGGACATGAGCAGACTCAGGGACAGTTCTCCTTCCCTCCCTCCCCCCACCCCCACCAATCTGTGCTGCATTTCTGGAGGACACAAAGGTGAAGGGGCATGTTTACTACGACCCAGAAGGGCACAACCTCATGAAGAAGCATGTGTGTGAACTCAAAACCCGACCAGGAAGCCTCCACATTTCAGGCTATGGTTCCTGAGGGTTACAAACGACTCTGAATCGGTGAGGGAGCCTTGGCCTCCTGGGAATGAAGCTCGGTGCTCCAAAGGTCCAAGAAAAGCTGGGTATGCACCAGGATCTCTGGACAGATCCCTGGCAAACGTGAAGCGACAATTGTGAACTGTAAAGCTGAGTGTCCCCAGTGCTCTGAGAGACAGGCAGACAAAGAGCCATGAAAACCCCGGGGGATCAGGCTCTGACGACGAAATTTCTCCCACTTACCAGGCACGGCTTATGTATTTCCCTGTCCCCCGTTAAAGAGAATCATTCTCTTACTGAAGCAAGGATTGAATTAGCACCACAGAGACTCAAATTTGGCACTCCCGCTGTAACCTGTCCCGTTTCTTTTGTCTAACAAAGAACTGTTATTAAAATCTCTTAAAATGCTAATGAGCTCTTGTGCAGCCACCGGCACCTCGGATGCTGAGGCAGCACAAAGAAAGCGCCTGGATGCTGCGAGGTCCCCCTCAATAACCGTCAACCGGTGACAGCAGCTGGGCTCTCTCAAGAGAGCTTCCACAATTACTAAGGAGTTCAGAAAGATGCTATTGTGTCTGGGGGTGGGGAGGAGAGGGGGACGTACTTTCTGACCAGGTCCTGATTGGTCAAGGAGGGGAGGTGATGAAAAGACTGCAGAGCCTGCAGGGCAGGTTCTCTGAGGCCCGCAGGCCGCCCCACCGACCCACCCACCACTGTGGTAGCAGCGCCATTATTCTGAGCAAGCAACGAAGGGAAGTGCACAAGAATTCACTTCTGCTAAGAACTCAAGAGAGATGGAGAGATAGAGAGAGAGAGACAGGCAGGCAGGCAGGCAGGCAGGCAGGCTGGAAAACAGAGCAGAAAAACTATGAAGTGGTCCTGACAGCTAGCATCATTTACAAAGGCATTCGGGGCTGACTGAGTACGTGTGATAACAGGTAACATTCTGCATTTTCAGGCAGAAAGTTAAAAGTGGCCTACATTAAGTTTCTTTGAAAAGTGGATTATTACAATTTCTACAAAATAAAATTTAAAGAGAAACGTTAACAACTACATTAACAATGTGTTAGGTTTTGTTCGGAAGTAGGAAATTACAAAAGTAGCAAAAATGGCTACATCAATGCATCAGAGTGCATTACCATTGACTTCTGAAGACAATGTGGGACACTGTTTGAATTTTTCATGAATGAAACAACTTGAATAGAATGTGGGAGATATTCTTGTGTAGTGAGTTAAATATTTCTGTGAATGCAGCTTTAAAAATGCAACTATGATTCAATTTTTAAGTGGCCTACTGCAGTTAGACATCTTTTCTGTAAAGGGCCAAAGAGGGATGTTTTAACATTTGTGGGTCATATGATTTCTGTCACAACTGCTCAACTCTGATGTTGCAACACAAAAGCAGCCACCAGCCATATATAAACATGAGTGTGGCTGTGTTCCAATAAAACTTTATTTAGAAAAACAGGAAAGACCAAATTTGGTCACAGGCAAATCCTGGACCTACCAGAAGTTTCATGGGTAAGTTTTTCCTCAATTCTTATACTTTTAAGCTCTAGAATACAATAACCCTCAGGGTACTTTCACTATAAACCAGTGGTTCTCATGTAAGGAAAGGTGGTACATACTAGAAAGATTCAAAAAATTCTACTGCCAGGTTTCACCCCAGATTAAAGTATCCTTGGGTATCAGGTCCAGGAATCGGTATTTTTTTAAATTCCATTTTTATATACTCAACCATATCAACTCCCTTTGTGGAGGAAGTTTCTGGCAGCAATTGCAATTAATTGTTAAGCTACTTTAAGTTTCCTCTGTCATTCATCTAATAATCTAACCATTTCAAGTCATCTATAGCTAAAGAACAATTTTCTCTTTGTAAGAGAAGATGACACGCATTACAATTTACTGAACATCTACTTTGCACCAAGTCCATTTTAGGACTTGGCATCATATGAATTAATTATTATCATCTCCATTGATTTGTAAAGAAGCCAAAGCTCAGAGAGGTTATATAACTCATCCAAATGCCACAGCAAAACGTGGAGTCAGAACGTAAACCCAGGTGTGACTCCAGAACACAAGGCTATTTGGTTGTCTCACACTCCTCCCTCCTCTCAGAATAGGAGAAGTCTTACAAGGCTATTAAATTAACTAAGGGATGCTACCCAACACCAAATGCAATGATCAAAACAGTCACTATGGTATATTTACAGTGTGCTTTCATATCACAGAATTATAGTCACACTCCTTTAATTTAGTCACATAATATACAAAGTGATATACAAATTCACAGCCTTTCTTCACATCAAGAGAGCTTAAATTTTTTCTTTAAAAACACCTCTGAAATGTACTGAAGATTTAAAAAGGAAAAACAGTGTACTAGATATTAGTTGTAAATAGATTTGCTTCCACTATCATTTGTGTTTTTTTTTTTTTTAAAATGTCCGAAACATCAATTCCATTCATTGAAGGAAAGCCAGTGTAAATTACTACAAATGCTAAATCAGGCAGGCATTTAAAAACAGAAAGCTTTAGTGGTTACTGGAGTGTAAAGGGGGAGGGCAGGGGTAGTGGAGGGCAAGGGTGGGGGAGGGAGGGGGAGTCAAATATACAGTGATGCAAGAACTGACTCTAGGTGGTGAGCACACAGTGCAACACACAGGTCATGTATTACAGAATTATACACTTGGAATCTATATCATTTTACTAACCAATGTCACCCCAACAAATTTAATAATAAAAAATAAATTAAAAATAAAACTCGAAAGTTTTATCACTTTTATATTGGATTTATGATCATTTACTCTCACATATCTTAGTATTAGAATGAGATAGGTGAACAGTTAATCTGAATCAGCTCCTAGGGGTTGGGACATAGAAAACATTCTCATCTCACCTGAGACTTGTGAATGGTCAGTGGTGGTGAACAGTGATAAACAGAACACACTACTTGTGCACACACAAGGGGACGTGTGGAACCTGCTGACTCGTGCCTTTCTGTTCCTCTGAGGATGGCTGTCACCTCAGCTGAGTATACGGCCTGCCAAAACCAGCAGATAATTTCAGCATAACCCTGTGAGGGAGCCTTTCAGGGAAGGTGTGGGCTTATCAGATTTTGAGTAAGAATTAGGTGGTATGGCCAGGCTGACCTGCTTAAAATATCTGCGTGTCTTCACCGTGAGGTATCTGCAATTTCCAGGACAGCAGAGCAGGGTGAGAGAGTGCCCGTCTCTTCAGTTCCAACTGTGGAGGCTACTGGTGTCAGTCATGGGCACAGGCCAGTTCACTACAATAAGCTAGCTCTAAGTCTCAAGTCCCTCCAGTTACATGATCAAAGACGTGTAAGATTAATGCCTGTGGGCTATATTCAAATAAAGTTTCTACAACTGATGCTACTTATACACTGGTTTGCTTAGCAAACGCTCCCGCCACTCCACACAGGCGTGTTTCAGCCCAGCTAAGCCACTTACCCACAAAATGCCTCTATTTACTGAGCGGTTACAATGTGCAAAAAATCACACAGAGTCTGAAGTTCATTAAGATGACTTATTTGGCGAGGACAATGAAGTCTTCCAAACTGCTTAGTCTCTCTTTTGTTTTTGTTTCTGTCAATAAAATCAATTACATTCAAAGACGAAGTTACCACCCAACATTTCTGGGGTAATAAAAAAGATATAAAAGTCGTCAGTTTCTTGGTGCTGAAGATTATTAACTAGGTTTAAATACCAAAGAAAAGCCAAGGCTCCAGGGAAATGCAAAAAATGTCCAAGGTCAGCAGCTACTGTGGATTTACATTTCACAGCTTTGAAAAGAAGTTTTGAAGTTCAGAAGGTCAAAGAGTTACATTTTGGCTCTGCCAATCAGCATGAGATACTACCAACCCTTTCATCACACTTCACAAATCTGAAAAATCTTTCACCACAAGCAAACCCAGGAGACATCATCAGATAAAATATCAGCACATCAGACAGTTTATAATCTCAAGATGTTGGATAATGTTCCAAATGTACTTTTTTGTTTCTGCTTTCAACCAACAAGAATGCTCACAGTAGACAGCCTCTGGGCATGCACTTCAGCATCAAAATGTGAGACATTTTATCCCTTAGTGTCCACAGATGTGCCCCTGACTCTGAAACTCTAAGTTACTACAGCCTTGAAAGTTTTAAAGTGGGGCATGGATGATGAATTAAATTGCAGGGGAATGCTTTCTTCATCCATCTGGCAGCTGATGACACATTTAGTACTCGTTATTGCCTATCGGTCCCAAAGAAAACGCTGTGATTTAGCATAGTAAATATCCCCACAGGGAAAGTCATCGGCTCCCTCGGAGGGACTCTGAGGAGCTTGGGCAGAAGAAACAGGAGATCACGGGCCGGGGTCAAGGAGGAAATGGAGGGTCAGGAAGATGGGGACTAAGAGCAGAAACCATCAGTGGAGGTGGGATTCCAGGATTTGAAGGGGAGAGAAAAGAATGGGCCTGGAGGATAAAAGGACTGGAAGAATGAAGAGATAAAACTGATGGGGAGGGAGACTCTTAGAGCCCTCAAAAAGGCCACTGTACAGAAAGCCACTGAGGGGGCAGGGGTGGCCCAAGAAAGAAATCTGAGTAGCTACCTGATAAAGAGAAGAAAGCAGAGAGAAAGGGTGTGGTCGCCAGTTTCCAAAATGGTTCCCATGAGCCTCACCTCCTGATTTTCACGTTGGCGTCTAGTATCTTCCGGTACAGAACTGAGCAGATACATGTGACCACTCAGATATTAAGGAAATGATGGCGGTCTGACTTCCAAGTCTGGGCCATAGGAAGAGGAGCTGCTTCTGCATGGCACTCTCTCTTTCAGATCTCCTCCTATGGGGAAACCCATGTCCTGAGGTTACTCAAGCCAATTTATAGAGAGATGCAAACATCAAGGAACTGAGAGGCCTCTGGCCAAGAGCCAGCGTCAACTTGTCACCACATGAGTGAGTCCCCTTGGAAGGGGATGCTCCATTCCCAATCAAGCCTTCAGGTGATTGCAGCCCAGGAGTAGTACCTCTTGACTACAATCTCATCAAAGATCTAAAGTTGGAACTTCCCAGTGAAGCAGCTACTGAATTCCCAACCCTCAAGAACTAAGTAAGAAAATAATGTTTTATTGTTGTTTTAAGCTGCTAAATTTGGGGATAGCTTGTTACTAAAAGGATTATTGATTGCTAAAACAGTTGAAATATGTCCACAGGGCAGCAGAGGAGAGAGAAAGAAAGGACAGAGTTGGGAAAGAACATCACAAACGAAAGAAAAGCAGAGGAGGTAATAAAATCTGGAGTCTGACTTCTCCCACTTTCTCTATCCTTCTCCTACACTAATGCATGTCAATTTTCTTTCTTTTCTTTTTTTTTCGGTAAGTGAAATTTCCCTCATATGAAAACTGAACCTGGCAACCTTAAGGCTTGCAATAAGAAAGAACAACAAAACTATTTGAAGACTTTCTCTATAATCAATTAACCGCAACCCTGTGCTGTAGGTCCTATTAATTTCCTTTTTACAGGTAAAGGTGATGTGACTTGTCCAAGGTCACACAGCCAGGACAGTGGGCAAACAAAGACCAGTCTCAGGCACTCCAGTTTCGGGGCTCTTAACCCCGACACGATCTTGTGTCTGTCTCCAAACAGAGGAGGCAGCTGAACGTGGAGAGAGTGCTGCTTCATTCTTTAGGCTGGCTTCCTGTGCTAACTACATACTCAGGGCCCGATTTCTGACTTAATCCTCTGACCTACATGAGCCTCCTCCATTCCCCCTAGTTTAACTGGGACAAATTAGAACACTCACAGAAAATTTTAATAATTAAAGAAGACAAAAGAAAAACAATCAAGCACTCTCCCGACACAGGCCTAGTACACAGGCATGAACTGACCTTACTGCAAAGGCCTCTGGGCTCCCCATGTGCCCCACGGCAGTAGGCAGCTGGCCCCACGGCGGTGAAGGCCTGCAGGAATGCCGCCTCCCCACGTGATGATCATCCCGTGTGGCCTCATCCTTAGGAAGGCCAGATTCCCTAAATCCATACCTAAGGGAAGCCAAGTTGTAATATGCGGGGTCAAGGTTCTGGGGCAGAGGCCCAATGGGGAGCGGCCAGGTGGCCCTGGTATCCCATTGTATTCATCACCTGTTTAACAGCCTGGCCTTGCTTTCTGTGTCCTGGGGCCAACGGTTATGAGCAGGTGTAATGCTATGCCAGCATACTCCTCACAGTGTGGTTTCCACCACAGGCCCACCGTGTAACCTCAGCTTACACCCACGTACGCATGCATTTGCTGGGCCCAGATCGGGCCTGGCCTACACTGATTCCCACCTATTCTTGACAATACGATGCTCCACACTAGTTTCCGAAGAAAACCAGTAACCCTAACCAACTGTGAACTTGGCCATTTTACTAAAGCTTTATGGAGTCAGGCAGAAGTACAGGGTAGGCAGTACAGAACATTTCACGTTAGGTACCTCTCAGCAATCTCTTTCCTCACGTCTCCCAGGAAGCACGCGCCAACAGGAGCTGTCTTTTCTTCTTTTCTCTTGCAGTACTTTTTTTTATTGTTAGATTTATTGGGGTGACATTGATCAGCAAAAATTACACAGTTTCTGGGTGCACACTTCTACATTACTTCTCCCATGCATTGCATTATGTGTTCATCACCCAGAGTCAGATCTCTTTCCATCACCATGTTTTGTGTCCCTGTCCCTTCTCCCCCAGCCCCCCTCCCCCCTTGGAGCTGCCTTATCTTTCTACGTCCCTTCAGCCAGCCTCTCCCACACTCCAGGACTGCCTCTCCCTTGCCCCAACCCTCCCCCCCTTCCTTGTTCCTTTCCTAATCGCTCCAACTGCCTTATTATTCAGAGCATCTGTGTACATCTAAACTCAGGTTCTCAGCAAGCAGACCACCCCAGCACTCACCCTGCAGCAAGTGCCGCACAGCATGCTTTTCCGTAATAATTTCACAGGTTTCCTTGTGGGATGCCTAAAGCAGACCCAGTGGTGATGGGAGAGAAGCCAATGGTTTAGAGATAGAGACTCTCAGAGGGTCAGAGATTCCCACCTGGGCAATGGGACCTGAAGCAAGTCACTTCGCATCTCTGAACCTCCGTTTCTCCCTCTATAAAAGGAAGACTAAACTAAAAGACCTGAGACCATTCCAGTTTTCACATTCTGTGGTTTCAGGTAACTATCTAGCAAAACCAAAACATTGTAACTGAGGTACAACTCACTCTCAAACTGTACAAAAGTGTTTCAGGTTTAGGGTTGAAGAACCTTATACTTGGTCACCACCGTATTGTTTGCTCCTCTCCTGGCTTTGGTCCAGTCCCCCAGAGTACACGATCTTTAATGAATGTATATGACTGGTGCAGTGCTGTGTTCCTCACAAGGGCATTCATTACTGAGTACTTTTTCTGGGGGGTGGGCTGCTTCTGCATTCCTCACAGTTTTCGATGAGCAAACAAAAATGCCACTGACGCTCTGTGGTCAGAGATTAAACATCACAACATCACTCTATTTTCATTTTCTGTTCTTTCCATGTTCCCACCAAAACGACTCCCAGAAATTGGCATGGGGTTGGGGTGGGGATTATGACAGAATATCACATTCTGCTTACCTTTCTTTGACTTAACTTTGCTTAAGTCCTTACTATGCAACACCCAGGTAGTAAACAAAAATAAAAATAAAAACATCTGCCTAAAGCCGTGTCCTGGCAGCTAGAGAGACATGAGTGTTGACTTCCACACAGGCTGTCCTGGCTGGGCTTGCTTACTTCTATCAATTCTCTGATTCTCTGGAAAAAGATTATAAATCCCCAGAGCCGTTAAGCTTATAACTAGTATAAATAGTGGTTAAAAAAAAAAAAAGTCCCTGCCCATGAAAAACAGTCATCCCCATCAGACATTCCCTCTTAACTGATCTTAATAAACGATTTTAAGTGAAGGGGAAGGAAAAAGCATAGCACTAACACATGGCAATTATCTGTAATTCTCCCTCTGTAATGTCACTGAATAGAGGAAATAATGCAAATGTGCGCAGATGCTGGCGCGAGCTTTACAATGACATCAGAATTAGGGCAGTCTGTACAGTAAGCAACATGACTAAGTTGCAGTATTTCACAGGCAGGTTTCCATCCCAATGACAATACACACCGCACATTGCTGGGGACGGAGATTCAATTTCCACAAGGCGCCATCCGAGGAACAGGCAGGGGTAGCAATGTTCAACATTGTGACCTAATAGCTGATTGGGGTGACAGGGGCTCCTTTAGCCGTTAATATGTAATGCAGAATTTGGTGACTCCCTATCAGCTTGTAAAATGGAAGGAAGAGAAATAGACTCCCTGGCCTCCTGCATGGGTTTTTTGACAACTTAAAAGAACTATAATCCTAGCATTTTTAGAAGTAATTGAAAAACCAAACGTCCTTAGTTTACCAATGAGGAAAAGAAAACGCCGAGTAGGTCTCATCGCTGTCAGCCAAGCCCACGGGGCTCAGGTGTGGTGGAGGAGTCAGTCAAACTAAAAACGGTGTACCTCCTCTCTATTCTGGGGAAAATAAGTTGGGAAAGCAGTGAAAACGTTAACTTATTAGTAAATTTTAATTTATATCATGGCTTTGGCATTGACAATTAAGAACTCCATTAATGTCAAATTATGAACTGACCTAAGCCAATTTAGCACTTCTGAAAATACCTGCTTCTTACACAGATAAGGAGTTTCAGCACGCAGAGGTAGGTGGGAGCTAGGTACTTCAAATCCCAGCAAAGCCTGCCAATCTACATAAGCAAGGAGGCACAAACACGGAGCATCTCTCCTTTTCTGGGGGAATTTCTCTTTTTGATCTCAGGCAGTTAGATGAGAACCATGCAAATTTGCTCTGTGGGAAACACAATCTTCTCAGAGCAGAAAAAGTGAATTTTAGAGTCAAGTGGAGAATGAAGCCCTTTGAGAAGTGCAGGGGGACAGACCTCAAGGCTCTGAATGGGTCAGGATGCCAAGTTTGCCAGGTTCTCATCCTCATGCGCTTGGAGGTGGCGGGGCCCTTACTATTCATTTTACTGATGAAAAATATTGTTCAACATCTTTGAGGTAAAGAAAACCATTCAGATGCTGCTGAAGTGTTCAGGCCACCAACTTTGGATACTGTGTTCCCAATGAAGGTATTTCCATTGTCAACCAAACATGCCAAGAGAATGAACACTAACGTACACTCGCGTACATGGACGGCATCGCTGACACTGCTGTATTCCTGAAGTGCGTTTCCTAAAGGCAATCTGATGGTTTCCACAGAAGAAAAATGTCCATTCTTAACCCCAATCATTTACTGCTGTTTTACCAGTCACATTTTCTCTTGTAAATTTAAATTGTTGAGAGCTACAAAATCAAATTAAGCTTCTTGAAATTTTGCAAAATCATTTCACTCATCATTCTTCACCCTATTTGGTAAAATGCCTATTAAACCAACTGCTAATTGTGTTAAGTTTATGCTTTTAGGATATCACATTTAAAAACCTAAGATTTAATTCAAAGTTATTCACCAAAATAAACATTTTTCTTGTGTTACTACTACTTGTGTATAGAAGTATTATGCTAGTATTTCACTTCATTTTAGACTTTCACAAAGTCAAGTCCTGTTAGCAATATTAAAAGTCATGATTCAAAACGAGATTTTTAGGAAAAATCAGAGTTCCTTAAAGCTTTGCCATTGCAAATCATCCTGCTAATAATAGGAAGACTACTCCTGATAGTATTTTACTCCACCATATTCCATCCTAACCACAACCACATATTCCCTTTTTAGCATGGGCACACGTCAGCTCAAAAGATCTAAGTAAGTGAGTTAACTAACTTACAAGATGAGACAGGATACAGGATTCCAAGCCAGCTCTTCCTGGCTCCAAATCCTGAACTCTTTCCTTTCTGACTTGTTCCTATACCCAAGCCCTGGAGCAAATTCAACTAGTAAACTACACACCTCAAGGTAACAAACTCACACAAACATGCCACAGACACTATTTCATACCTTTAGTCCTCTGAAACTTCCTGGGCTAGTTGGAGAGGAACTGGAGGATTTCGTCGATTTAGGAGTAGAAAGCTGGCTGCTGGGAGTTCCATTAACTGACCGTGAGACAACAAAGGAGACAGAGGTCATTAAAATCCAAACAACCAGACTACATCACAACACTAAGCACATGCACAACATGGTTCCAATGATGCTTCCATTCATTTAATGCTCAAAGCAGATGGCAGATCAGCAAAAAGCAAAAATAATGTATCTTACTGTATTCTGCACGAAGTATTACACAAATTAGCAGTGAAACTAGAATTGTTTTAAATAATAGCTTTTCAACAGTGACATAAACAAAGATAGAAAACACTGTGGAACTAGGAACGTGAACAAGAATTTGCCCATGTAGCTTGCCTGACAGCCCGGATAAAAAAATCAATGGCTATTAAATTTGTAATGATCTACTACGAAGATCACCCCATAACCTCCAATATCTAGTATCTTGGTATATATACCAACCTGAACCACCAAGACTTCCTATGGATCGCCCAAATCAATTCCACCATAATCCAAACAAATTTTCTAAGGGCATTCTTAATGGGGTGGAAACATTAATGGTCATTTTCCTGGAAGTATCTACTTATGTGTTTGAAGGCCAGAAAAGACACTCTTCAACTATTTTGTTTTTATGTAGACCAGTTATTTCTAGTTCTTCCTATTTTCTTTTCTTCACAGCTGAATTTCCCCATTATTTAGCAAATCTTGATTTAAAAGAATTTTTTTTATATGCAGCCTCCTCCAACCTTCCATACCTTGTTAGGTTGAAGGTTCAACTGTAGAGCCTCTGCTAGGACGAGTAGGGCCACTGCTGATTTGAGGGGGCAGTTAACCTGCAGATTCTATACTGTAGCATGCTGGCCAAACGTTTCAGTATGATTCATGCTTATTCCCAACTGTATCATCTGGATCCCTTCCTGCTTTCATTTCACAAAGCTAGTAGTTAACATCTAGATTGGTATAATTATTTTTCTCTTATAAGAAGTATTTGTAACCCCTTTTTATCATGAATCTTCAATGCTTTGGCCCAAAGTAAATGAAAACTGACATTCATCGCCATGGAAAGAAAAGCAAAGGCCATTCCCCACACCCCCACCCTGGTTTTTTTTTTTTTAATAAGAAGAAACAGTCAACTATTATTTCAAATGATGCTAATAAACATAAAAAGCAAAATACAGAGATAAAGGTGACCCAAAAGGTAAGCACCCATCCTTGCGTGGACGGAAGTCCTGGACAAGGTGATAAGGGAGCAAGTGTGTCTGGGTCTATGAAGTCATGTTGGTTTATGGTATCGCTCACTAAAAAAATTCAGTAAAGATGAAAATTTTTTTGTTTTTTTTGTTTTTTTTTTTAGATTATGAAACTTTATTTTTCTAATCCAAAACCATTCATCTAAAAATAATTAACAGGTGCTTAGATTTTCTTAACAAATGTATGTGGATATTTAGAGTACAAGTGCAACACCAGTAACTATCCAATTATTTCAAAACTTTTAAAAGTATTCAGCAGCCCTGATTATGTCTCAAGTAAGTTCAATTTCAATTACTGTCACATTAAAAAAAAATTCTCTTTAAGGAGAACTGCTGGTAGGAATTCACGGAAAACAGAGACTATGATGGGCAATGAACTAGTAAACTTGCTGTGAGCTGAGACCTTTTTAATTTCACCTCACACTAAGTCACCACCAGCTCAGTAAGTGCTGTTAGCTTCCACTAATATTTAGACACCACGCTGATATCAAAGGCTTCTTGGACCATGACAGAAAAGGCACCAAAGGAGAAAAATTAATTCCTGCAAATGGTGATCTCTACAGCAAACCAATTTCCCTAACAACATAGCCCCTGACTAAACATAGTTTCCTAACAAAACTCACTGCTAGGGTTTTAACGGGTGTCAGTAACTGCATGTCCATATTCTCCCTCTGAGAGCTTTCAGTCTAAGGAAATACTAACTCACAGCTAGCTCTCTAAATTTCTGATAGCATTTGGAAGTTTCTAAACAGTGTTCTCTAATGAGTAGGTAGTCCTTAAAACCATTTATCTGCACATTTCTCTGGAGTCTTTGGGAGGGTGAGTGGGACAGTGCTACATTGTGCCTTCTCCCCAACCTTGCTGCCACCAGCTGGAAGGTATGCAATGACCAGCCAGCATCTTTACGTTTCCACTCCTCTATTATACCCGATATTCTCTCCCCAAATAAGGCTTTTACCTTACCCTCCCCTCAACTGTAATGTAAGAAAGAAACTTGGCGACTCTTCTGTTTGCTTGTTTGCTCTGAAAATATATATATGTTATCTATGAAAGATTCACAAGATATAAACCTAAAGTGAGAATTTTAAAGACAAATTATGGTAACTATTTACCCAATAATGTTTTCCAGATCAATCTCTATGTGCTTATTACATACTACTTAGCTATTACAATAGCGTTTTGGTGAGGAATTTAGTCAACCAGAAGACTTGACTTTTGGGGACAATTTCTGTCCCAAGATTGAAAACATACAATATATTTGTTTTACAAAGTTAGTAACTCTGCTTGAAATTTCAATTAGTCCCATGGAATTTTTACAATGGTAACAGGTGGATCACAGCTGAAGCAGCCTATAAAAGCAAATTATACTTCTGGGTACTGCGGGTTTTAATAATACAAAACCCTTTCCTCCCTGGCAGCGGGACAGGGCACAACCTAATGTTTTACAAAGAAGCCATCTGTCCTCTGAGAGATGATTTAAACATCTCACAACTTTCACTTAGGAGATTAAGATCTGTTCTATTAACCCAATTCAAATATGGACTCAGTTAAAAATTGGGGGTACTGGAATGTGAAGATTTTCTAGAATCAATTTCTAAGCATTTCAACTTCAAGTTAAAAATGTACACATTTATTAGACTACGTTATGAAGCAGTTGGTCTGGAAGACAAATGTGGTCATGAAACATGCTTTGAGTTCAGTATATTAATTTCCCTTTTATGACCACAGGAGACAAAACTGGAGTCAAAACAATAACCTATTCTTGAACTACTTTCCCCATTTTTATTTAATTATTTTCCTATCTGATAAGCATCTGTCAACCTATCACTAAAACAAAAGCTACAAATCTGACAAAAATCTGCATCTTCCATGTGGTAAGCTCAGTGCAGCATACTTACACAAATTTCATATTATGTTATTTTCCCAGTGTGTGAGATACTTTATAGAAAGCATAGTGTGATTGGAAATAAGCTTAACAGCAGAGAAATGCTTTCAGTTAAAAATATTCATATTCTCAATATGTTTAGAAAGAGAAAAGTATTGGGCCTATTTGTCCCAGGATAGGGAAGGAGGTGAGAACAAAGGGTCATGTTCATGATACCAATGAACTTTAGCCTTTTTTCAATAATGGAGTATTTTCCAAGACTAATTAGAAAATAAACCCCTTGAGGCAATGTGCCTCCTGGACCACTTAGTATTGTGACCACACAAAGACAGGACTGTACTTGGCAATCTTCTGATAATGACCGGTTCTCTAACAGTAACGGAGGCTGAAGCATCCTACGCTTTGTGAAGCATTTCATACTGCACAGATGTACACTGGTACAAGCCAGATACATTCATGAAAATGGAGCAAAGGAAACAGAAATGTGGCAAAAGACAAAAACAAAAACCCAGCAGAGCGACAAAGCCATAATAACATGGCTCACCTGGGGATTTGGTTGTAGAGTAGGCACTGGAGTAGTGGCCACCCCTCTTTACTGTACACAGTCAGTATATACAGAGGAGGAGGAGACAGTAAGGAGAGTCATTATTCAGCAGGTCTAAACACGTATACAAAACGCAGGGTAAAACAACCCCACCTAAACAAAGGAGGGTAGGTGCTAAATGGGGAAGCCGTGAAAAGTAGAATGGCCCCCAAACTCAGTCTTTTTAAAATGTTTGATGGTTTAGACAGCTTTTATTGATACTACTTTCACATGTTCTAGATTTCTCACATGTACAATCATGGCTTTTCATAATCCTTTCCTTAATGGAAAATGATATCAACAAAAGTATTTATAACTATACTATAAACTAACCTTGTAGAATCAATATATCAAGATATTTATAAATGTTTTAAATTTTTAACTGTCAAAAACAGTCAAAATTATGACAAATCTATAGGTCTAGGACCTGAAAGAAAGGTCAGTCTGACTCTTCAATAAATATTTCTTTCCAACAATAATCGTTATTACTATTAAATTGCTTGGTGAAGGAAAGTCCTGTGGAGCCCTATCAAGTACATACATTGTTGCATGAGGTTTGTATGTGGGTGTTTTAAACCAGTAAGAGAAGGAAATATCCACAACGATTCGGCATAAAATTTAAAATGCAGTACACAGTGGTCAAAACATGAAAAACTTCCAAGTAAGTATCAGGAGAAGAATCTAGATAACAAGACTGTTCTCAAGAAAAACGTGTCAGAACAAAACAAACTAGCTTCTTAGGTAACTTCTTATAACTCTGAGAAACAGACTTCGATTTTCAGTTTTAAAAAATCACGTCATCTATATGTTGTACTGGAACCTGGCTGCATACAAGCCTGGAAAGACTCGCAGTTCCTAATAATTAAAGAAAACAGAAGGAGAATGACATGCTCCTCTGTGACCCTCCATTCCCTTTCCATTGAGTACCTGAAGCTGGTGATTTGCTCCGTCGAGAGGGCCCAGGGCTTTTGGATCCAGAATACTTAGCTGAGGAACGAGAATAAGATGACTTCAAGACACGGCATTCTAGAAATGACAGAAAGTGAATTAAGTGATCTGGTTTTAATACGAGCCAAAGGAAAATCACAAGGGAATGTTTACAGCCTACAACCATTACCTGATCATATCTCTATACTGTGAAACAACTTTAATATACAAAACAACCATCCCAAAAGTACATGTGAGGTTATCTTCAGGCTACACATCTTGTGGCATGAAATCATTGTTCTAGATGAATAGAGAAATCCCAATGTCCTAACTTCATATACCTCGCAACACACCCTAATCTAAACATGTGCAACTTCTTAAAGTCAGTAGCATTGCTAGGCAAAGGCTACACTTTTATTATTCTCCTCAACTCTTTAGCATATGTTCAAAAGGTACACAGGACTCTAATTAATGAACCCATTACTGCAGTGGTTCTCAGCCTTCCTAATGCCGCGACCCCTTAATACAGTTCCTCATGCTGTGGTGACCCCCATAAAACTATTTTCATTGCTACTTCATAACCGTAATGTTATGACTGTTATGAATCATAATGTAAATGTCTGATGTGTGTTTTTCCGATGGTCTTAGGTGATCCCTGTGAAAGGGTCGTTTGACCCCCAAAGGGGTCGTGACCCACAGGTTGAGAACCGCTGCGTACTATCTTATTTCCACCTTTCCAAAGTGTGGAGCATCAACGATGAGGAAACTAGCTTTCAATAACAACTCAGGTATTCCCATACATCTTCAAATAAAATAGCATTTAGACAGCACTGGAGATAACTGCAGCTAAAACAATCATTTCTAATTTGAATAATTAAGCACATGGGTTCGAAAGTCATGCAGACTGGCTGAATCACGGATTTGACCTTGCCAGCTAGGGAATGGGTTTTCATTAGGCTGTAAGCCTCAGTTTTTCCCACATGAAATTGGGGTAAGAATAAAATCTTAGGCTTCTTATAAGAATGACATTAGATAAGATGCGGTCTATAATTTATGTTAAAATACTTCAATTTATACGGGAGATTAAAATGTGGATTGGTTTTCATGTATACCCCAAGGGGCAATACATTACTATATGAAGTACACTAATCAGCAAAATACACACCAGGGGAGGACAGTTAGCATTTAAAAGACTAATCAAAACCTTACATAGAGGGGACTGTAGCAACCTCAGTTCAGATCATTAGCATTATGCATGTGAAAAAGTATTCCAGGTTGAAAGGAAGGTGGTATGTGGATTAGTTAGAAACATCCTGAAGGCACTGTCACTTCCTCCCGATCAGGACTGGTGACCCCACAGAGCCAGTACTAGAACTTCAGGACTACATCCCAGGTTTAAGAATCTGAGCTA
The DNA here is from genome assembly GCA_004026885.1 of Lyroderma lyra. Taxonomy (NCBI): domain Eukaryota; kingdom Metazoa; phylum Chordata; class Mammalia; order Chiroptera; family Megadermatidae; genus Lyroderma; species Lyroderma lyra. Next base: position 40,448 of record PVJL010002809.1, read on the forward strand.
ATCCTTCCTCCAGCTTTGTCATGGAGGATTTTGTGACTTGATTTAAGACAAGGTTAGCTGATTTTAATGAATCCGTAATGCAAGATGTTGTCAGAAATCTAAAAGGACAGAGAGTTGGCACTTCATCAAGAGCACAGCAACTTAAATATTAAAAAAAAAAAAAAAAAAAAAAAAAAGCTTTGCCTCCTAATACATGGACCAATGGCAGAATTCAGTCTGAGACTTGTTTTCACTGGAAAATTTGATGACCCAATGGTGATGGTATAACAACATTAACAACAGCAGCAGCAACAGCACATACTATGTAACAGGTACCCTTTGAACTGCTTTATATCTGCTAACTCATTTAATCCTCACAAAATCCTAGGAACTAGCAACTATTATTATCCCCAGCTTGCAGAAGATTAAGTAATAAGTGATTGACAGGGAAGAATCCAATAGCTTTCACCTATCTCTATTGGGGTCTATCGATAACCAACAAGAACAAAAAACTACGTGTGATCCCAGAAGCTTAGGTAAATTTACAATGTACATGTGAACTGAGTTTAATGCCTGGTACATGCACAGTAAGTGTTCAATAAATGTTTTATTATTATTATTGCTGTTATCCAAATTAACTATAACTCTAGAACATATGATTGAGTTTCAGTGTCTCAACTTCCAAAATGACCAAGATTAACATAAAATAAATACTATGAAATGAAATTATGCTAAAATCAAGAAAGATGTAAAAAACACATGTTATGTAAATGCATGTTCCAGTCAACCATAACCATCCTTGAGAATAGGGGAGAACCTTACATGGATAACACAAAAGGACATCACCCACAATATTTTAGGGACTTTCTAGTGACATCACCAGTTTAAAGCAGGACTAGTAATAGACTATAAGAGAGTACAGAAACACTCCAAGAAATGTGGGAGCAGTGAAAACAGAAATACAAAAGGGGTAGATAAATGAGCATCAAGCAGTCAATAAATCACCCCAGGGAACTCACTCAGTGCAACAGGAATGAATCACACAAGGGAGCTGGGTACCGCAGAATGTATCGTCTTCAATCTTTAAACGTCTATATGGATCATGGTATTTATTTAGTAATGTGTTTCCCGAATTCTGGGCTGGTAGAATCACTACAACTGGAAGGATTCTACCAACAGCCTAAGTTTTGAAAAATCACCTTGCCTTATATATGAAATTAAAGAGTGAGATTGTATTTCAAACATCTCTCATCTGTGAAATGTTACATCTATATGATTTTACCTTATTTAAAGTGAAACTGACTTTATCAGCTAATATAATCACTATTATTATATTAATTCAAGACAAAAGAGTAACGCAATAGTCCCAGGATCAATAGCATTTGAAATCACTGCGGTTATTGCTAAATATCTGAAAACTCCATATATTAGCAAAAATCAAGAAAAGGATTTTCTTACCCCATCAATGAAAACAGCCTTTTTTCTGCATATATAAACAACGCATGTTATTTACTTAACTTGCAAACAGAACAATGAGGTAAAGAGATACTTGAGATCCTCATAATTAATAATTTAGTCATTATCCTTTTATGTAGCTCTTTATTGACATGGAAAATGTACTGTTTCAGGTTTAAAACTATCCATACAATGAAGGTGGCACAGCCAGACTCCCTTATGAAAGCGGTAAGAAAATTCATTTCAGAAGCAAAAAAAAAAAAAAAAAAAGCTGTCAAAAGAGATAGAATCAAATTGCTAAAAGAATGAAAACTATGTACGTAACTACTGAATCAGTTTTGTTTTTCTCTACGAGGCAAATACTTTCATCAATCAAGAAGGAGTACTGTCAATGCCATCCTTCTTCAACACACCAGACCATTCGACATACACCAAGTGACTAAGTCTCCATGACAGACTTACAGAGCTGGCCAGTGAACTGCCTTACCACTGTGATCCAGGACAAAGTCATCTTGGGCGTAACGGAATTTCTCAGGTCCACATGCAATAAAAACATCATCATCACCAAAAAAGTCCTGCAGACAAGTAACCTAAAAAAAAAAAAAATCACATCTAAGAAATAAATTAGAAACATTAGAAGTAAAATAAAAAGCCAGCAAAATCAAATACAAGTATATTTTCAAGCCTCACCTGTAATACTAAGTTGGAATGAAACATTGTTTACTATCACATTTCCAAGCGGTTTACTCTTTGCAAAGCAATTTCACAGAATTTCTCCGGACCTCAGAGCAAAAGAATGAGGTGCTCAGAGCTGGTATCAACAGTCCTGTTTTACAGGTGAAGTCAAGGAGCACATAAAGGTAAAGAGATGGTTTCCAGGGTTCGGGTTAATGGGTGGCAGAGGTGGGGGGGGTCCATGGTGGTCTCTGGTTTCAGCTTAGTGCTCTTTACCCTTCCTCACTCTGCTCCCAACTCCCCTTCCCAGTTGCATTGCCTTGGACATGACCTTTCTGCACCTCTGGTACCTTCACTCTAACTTTTATCAAGTACCAACTATGTGCCAGCCAGGCACAAACGAAAAACAAGACGCATGCAGTCTAGCAGTGGAAGTGGATAAGAAAAGTAATAATTATGGTTCAAAATGTTACACTAAGAGATGGCTGTAACAGAACACCTGTTATAGGAATAAATAAGTACAAAGAAGAACTTAATGAAAACAGCATCCCATAAAATAAAATATTCAACATGTTTAGAATTATCTCATATGTTTGGACACTTAGATAATTCTACCATTTTTTAAAATATGTATTTCTTGTTCTTTAACTCCGGGGATCTGTCCGTTCCTTTTATCATGTTGTTTTAAACTGGATTTTAATATTGAGTTATGGGCCATGTCGCTAAATTTGACTCCAAAAAAAAAAAAAAAGTATCTGAAAACAAATAGTGTCTCAAAGTCATTCTTAATGAGGGTGAGGAAAAGTGTATCAGTTTAGAAGACCTCTTGGTATTTGCTCCTAAATTCCTTCTTCAATGCAAGAAGCTCTTCTGGAATAATAGATGTTAGGTTATCAAGGAAAGCTACACAAATGAGAGCAAAGTAATATTTCTGCTACGGTATCAAATTAAAGCAATTGATAGGATCTAATGGGGAAACATCCAACTGAGAAATAATGTATCTATGGACATACATCTAAGCTTTTCAAATAAATGTGGGCCATTTAAAAACAGTCATTTTTCTGTCCTTCAGCAGACAGATTAATTAGGTCAGGGTGCAGAGGTGCCAGCCGTAACTTCAGTGCCAGTTCTTAACAGACTGCCACACCACTCTTCTCTTTCTTTCCCTAGCTGGTCTCTGTTAAAGGATACAAAAACAGACACAAAGCCTTGAGATCTGATAAAAATGCTAACTAAGCACATAGTAGGAACATAACAAACCCTTTCCTCAAAAGGAAAAAGGTAGAGGACACAGAAGTATCATCTTTCCTGGACACACATCCTGACCCAGGGGGTTTCCATTTCCCAACCCGTGGACATTTTTTGGAAATCTCGAATTTCTTTCCCAAAAGAGTTGGTGGTAAAGCAGGTCAGGTTTCTCTAAGGTCTCATCATCCCACAAAATCCTAAAGTCTAAATATTTTAGTCCCTAAGAAAAGCTACCTATGTATATTTTAGGACACTGCTCTGAGAGAAGTGGAGTACATTTTTCTGAAAGGGGGAAAAAAAAACAAACCAGGAACACCATTTTAAGTGGATAAATAGCAATGTCCATTTGAGATTTCTTTCCATTCAAGTTTCAGCCTCATATATCCTCAAAGGGATCTTCAACGAAACCATCCTGATTCACCAACAGAGACACTATCATTGAGGTAATTGCCGGTTTTGTGTCTGGACCGCTCCCCAACTGCATACACACAGGATCATTGTCTAGCGCATCGCCACAATTTCAGCACAGTACACAGCATAGAGGATTTGCTCAATAAATTTCTGTTGAATTAAGATAATGCCCAAGTCCCACTTCTCCCAGATAGCTTTCTCTAGAGGCTCTATCTCACACTCCTTCTATGAATTCCTTTCAGCCCAATATCACACGAGATAATCCTTGTTCTCAGACTTAGGATGTTGGTTTTCTATGTCAAGATAACCTATCAGCTCTGTGAATACACCAGTCAAATCCTATTTCTCCTTAAAGAAGGTATTCAGCAAATACTTGGGTTGATCAAATACTTTAAATGACTTTCTAAAAACTCATCTTCAATCATCTAAGTTCTCTGAAGAATTAAATTTCTTTCATCATTATCTCAGGGTGATTTAAAAAAACATTACTTGTGAAATCTACCTCTATAACCATTCAGTAGCGGAGATTCAAAGTAATTTGCTATTTAGTCTGCCATTTACTGCTATTCACAGACTTAAGGTTGTATTGAATACCGGGCTCCCAAGAACCTTTCCAAAACGATTTTGTTGAAAATTTCCAAGACCTGATGAAAATGCAAAAGAAACATCATTGGATTTCAATGAAAGACTAGTTTAAACCAGCATCAAACTAATCTAAATATAGTCAGGGTCAAAATCTTGGCACCCTTGAAATGTCTACCTCACAGAACAAGGACCACATTTTATAAGAGAAAATAATGTTATGATGGATATCAGGAGTATAAAATGCATCTTGGAATTTTTTAATAGATGTTTCTTAATTTTAACTGTGTGTGTGTGTATAAACATGAAAGAAAGAGAGAGGGTGGTTCGGAATTGAGAACAGCAGTCTACACTTCCTGTTGAAATTAAATGCTTTAAAAGGCTGTCTCTATTGAATAGTTGTTAAACTAAAACAAAACAAACACTTTTTCTAGCTTGCTTTTAAAGAAGACTCAGCTTAGCAAGGAAGTCCAGTTAAGTGGCTTATATTTGAAACTAAAATTACTATCTAGACTTTTAATGAAACTGCACTGATACCCTTATTTATTTCCTAAGAAACTGTCACATTACAAGCCATAAATTGTCAATGGAACTTCATTTAATTTTTGACCCTCCCCCCAAAGACTTTTCTACCCTATAGAAATTTTCTATCACGTAAGCAAATAAAAATAGTAGTTGTTTAAGGTGTAAAGAAAATCCAAACAACAATTTTAGCATGCAATAAAGGACAAGCCTCCTAGCTGCTGAGCCATTATCTTTCTATTGCTAGCAGGGGACCCTTTTTTTTTTTTTCTCAATAGATTGACCCTGTAGATATTTGAAAGCTATTAAAATAAATTCAGCAGATTGACCTCACCATAACTCAGGTTCTCAAAGACATACACCACCACCATCACTACCACCCCACCTTTCTTTTTTTTTAACCAGTTCTGCATCTAGAATACAAGATCTCTTTAAAACAAACAATGAAACCCTGTCTGAAATAAAGAAAAGGTAAGTCATTTGGTTCTTCGAAGCTGCTAGGAACAACAACCAGAAAAACAAATTCAGAGCTCAGTAAGCAGGGGCTGGAACTCTCTTCGCATTTCTTTATCCTCTACAGAGAACACAATTAGCATAAATAGTTTGCTTTGTTCCCAGTAAACGCTGGCTGGCCTACAATAAGGGAAAGATCCCTTTCCACAGCAAAAAACAAGCTACTTAGAATAGCAATGTTCTTCAGCTTCCTGTAAAACCATTCAGCCAGGCACCGTGTGGTTGTCATGGAAATGGAACTGAAGCTAAAAGATGACAGCACTTACAGTAAAGGGCTTCTTAATTGCACCGACAGACAACTCCCTACATTTGGTTTGCTTTTATTAAAAAATACTAGATCTAACCTTCTTTCTCCCTTGGTAGCTTCCCCATAACAACTACTCACCAATTAAAACACAATACTTAATTTCAGGAAATACCTCTATTAACAGGATGGCAAGAGCTTGAAAAATTCACAGATATTCAGCTACCAAATGTATTTTGGGAGGAGAGACAATGACCACTCTTTATACAAAGGAAGTCATTTCTAAGCTGAAACTCTGGCTGCCCACATTGAGTCCCCTCCCTCTCTTCCTACAGGAAAAAAGCTTCACATTTACCCCAGAGCTTTCTAGCAAGGGAGGGACGCTGGAGCAAAATTTTACAAGAATTCAGGTGAGGAAGTCAGAGGAAAGCTATTAAGCCAACCATGATGCGTTTCTCTCTAATTCTACGGAAGCTGGAGCTGTCTTCCTCCAAGCAGTTGTGCCTAGAACGTGGGTCAGAGCCCTCTAGGAAGCAATTGAGAACCGAAGTGAAAGGTGGTAATTTTCTAATCCAAATTTTTCTGTGTCCAACAGACAGGGAAAGGGAACCAGCAGAGGAAACCTAACTGTATACCATGAGGCTCATTTACACACGACTTTCATTTAGCCCTCAGAACAACCGTATAAAGTTGACAGGATTCCCATTTTACTCAAGAAGAAACAAAGGCTTGAGGGGTTAAGTAACTTGCTCAAGGTCACAGTCAGTGAGGAAGGACCTGAGACAGGCGCTCTGCCTGTCCGACTCGGAATGTATTCTTTGTACTTGACCACACAGTCTCCCTCAAGAAGAGAACAGTGTGATGTACAACCTGTGAAAAACGACATAAGACAGCTTATTGAGATAAGTCAGAAAACTTTCTATACTTGTTTAAAATCCAAATAACCTGGCCATTTCTCTATGTCTCACTTTTATGAAGTAAATGAGTGGCAAGTACGTGAAACTTATATGTATGTAGAGTTTTTCTGTTCTTCCTTCCTTCCTTCTTCTTCTCTTTTTTTTTTTAAAAGATCAACTTCTAAGTAATGTCATTGAGGTCAGTACAAGTTCGGGCCAACCTCCCATACTTGGGGAATACCGACTAGGTTCTGAAATTGGTGTCTTCAAACAAATTGGCTAACACTTTCTAAAAACAAATTAAAAGCACAGGTTAAAATCATATGGTTTTAGAAAAGGACTCACTTTGCTGGAAAACTAGAACTTTTAAGAGGATAAATATGTATTAATAAATATTATGAGCTTCAAATTTTTAACATAAAGGCAAAACCTGCAACATTTTCCAGAAATATACTCTCTGCTTATAACAATCCATCATCAGATTAGTCTACCTTTTGGGCATCAGTTTAGTGTATGGTGAGCACATCCACGCAGCTGAGACCCTTGGACTAGAGACTAGGAGAACCATTCGTTAAGGTGATTAGCTAATTCTACACTTGTTCTGGGAAAACGCAACCACTCGGCACTATCAGTACAAACACTGTTGCTACGCTCTAATGTAACAGGGCTATTTAGATTTATAGAAAATCATCCCTATTTTTTAAAAAAAATCAAGTCCGTTTTTTATGTTTCTCACATCTTAATAAATTTTTTTTCCTCCTCCTTTGCCATTGTGCTCTGAATTTTCATTTCTTCTATCAAAAAGATCACCCCAAATACCCTCTTAGCAGCCCCTCTGCCCACTTTTGATTTTCTGGGTTGAGGGAGAGATATTTCAAGTTCAAAAAGCTTAAGTGTCCAACAAGAGGAAACTGGGTGGGAGTCAGAGACTGATTAGAAGAAAATAAACTTCAGTGCCCAAATTTCACACTAATTGCAAAGTTCCCTCTGCATATTTCCTAGCTTTAAAGCTGTAGTTCAGCTTGGTGAATAAGCCAGATTGGAGCCCAAAATAGATGGGGGCAGTTCTGTGCTGCAGAAAACATAATATTTTGGTTCCTATCACTGCATCTATTTTCACATGACAAGAAATCAAAATTTTCATTTTCAAACCAACATAACTCCTACATGAAAAGCAGTGAGAGAATTTTCCCCCCCAGTGCAGTGTTCTTTTGCAGATTAAGGTCTCAACCTCTAAAGCCAAAGAAACGCTGAGTAAATTGCATGCTTGTGGCTACTCAGAAAGGGAAAGCATGCCATCCATTCGAATTGTTTGTGGCAACATTTTAAAAAATGAATTTGATGTTGGCTGAGGCAAACACCACACTTAGATTTTTCTGTTTAAAAGACACCTGTTCCTGTAACACAGCCAAAACTTGTTACCCTAACATGCACATAACTGATTTGCAAGTTTTTAGAGTAAGTACTTAGTTTAGGAGAACACAAAGCACGCTAGCTCAGCAGTTAGAGTCACTGGTTTATCAAGGCACCCTCTAAAAATGCCAACACCCATAGAAGGGCATGTCCACTGACAGTGAACCTCTGCTGATTATTCATTTATGTGGAGCTTCAGAATGAAGGTAGAAAAATTTTTTTGTTATTTCATTTTAAGGTAATTTGCATATTTAAGTACTTTAGGACCAAAGAGTACAGCAAATAATGGCCAGCCTCCAGCAGTAACCCATATTATTTTGTCATGTTTACCTCCGATCCCTTTAATGTATGAAAATAAAATTAGTAAGTTTATATCTCTTCTGTTTCTGGTCTCAGCCCTATTCATCCCCCGTCCTGTCTCTTCCTTCCTTCTCCACCACCCCAGAAAAACACTAGTAAGTATTTTCTGGGGTCCTTCCCAGCCCGATTTTTGGACCCCGTATTATAGATGCATATATCCACAGACAACCAGGAATACTGTTGGGCATGCTATAAAATTTTTATGTAAGTTATATCACACTAAATATATCATTGTGCAATTTGCTTTTTTCACTCAGTATTGATTTTGAAACCTGGCCAAGTCTTAACTTTTCTTACTATATGAATCCCCACAGTTTTAGCTCACTGATCCATTCCTAAAGTTTTGGTTTTTAAAAGATTATCATTTCACTGTTTAACAGTATTACTTTTGATAAATTGCAAAGATAAATTTTACATACCCTCAGTACCTCCAAATCCTTTTAAATAAATAAAATGTCCTCAGGATGTTCACTTTAGTTTCTGTATTATAATCATTATAGTGACTAAACAGTTTTCGGGTAGAAAAAAATGTGTGAACCAATTCATTCTTTGTCCACAGACTTCACCTCCAATTAAGAGAAAGGAATATGCAGAAAATATACTTGACACCTAGGTCTAGAGATTTAGGAATAACTGTTCTTCTGAAGAACAGGATTTCTTGACCAAAAGGAGTATAAACTATGGAAAAAAATTTTTTTTAATTACTAAAACTTAAAATTATTCATGACAGAGCTATGGCTAAGCTTTCAGGGAAAGAATTTTCAGGATGACTTAAAATCACTAATTCATAGAAACGGTTCCATTCTAAAGACAAAGCAAAGGAAGAAAACACAAAGTCGTGTGTCAGATTCATCCGGCACTACAACACAAGACACGTTTGAAAGGCACAGGAAACTTCTGCTTCACAGGGAATGCATAAAAGGAATCTCTCCCTGAAGAATTCCATAAGCTGGGAAATACTGATGAACTGTATGCATGCAGAATTTCTTCTCTTTCTCTTGCATCCAGACATGATATTCTTTCACAGAAATATCTATTTATTTTTTGCAAATCTCCAGGGGTGTCAATTAAACTGGGACTGGGACCAGCGAGTAGGGGAAGTTGTCTGTAAGCATTTATCATCGAGTTATATGCCTTGCTCGGGAGCCAGCTGTCTTAAATAACCACCCCCTCCCAGGGGCCACAAGTCTGGGCAAGAATGCTACTCATGTCAGAAACTCATGTCATGAGATAAGATTTGAATGGAAAAGCAAAGGGAGCGTGGTCTCTTTTCTCCAGCTGGGATTGATTATTCCCTTCCCAACAAGGAGGCTGTTATGTAGCCTGAAAAGAAGAGCCTCTCTTCCTTCCTGGCTATGTGCCAATCCGTCGTGGCACCTGAATGACCTAAAGAACACCCTGCGTCACCATGGCTGCAAGGCCTCAGAGCCTCTCTGCAGGAAGAAGCTCTGGTATAATACATAATTTCTCCATCAACACGAACAGAAGTTCCCCTTGGCTTCTTGTGGTGTGACAAGGTACCTTGGGTACCTAGGCAGGTGGATGCGGCCAGGCAGAATATCAAGATGGGGGCGGAGGCAGGTCAGCCGAGGAGGAAGGGGTAAAGATCCAGCACCTGGAGACTGTGTCTGTGTCTCCCTACTGCTCCCAGAGCCAGTGCCATGCTCCAGGGTGGACGCTCAGGGACTGCTTATCGAATGAATGAGTGGGTGAGTAGCACAGAAGCAGGGGACTCCAGGTTCAGCGGCTCACAGTTTCAGACTCCCAGGGGAGGCAGCTTGGACTACCCGCAGACGCATGGAGATGGCTAGGGAGAACCAGAGAGCTTAGTCAGACCACAGATGTGAGGAGGAGGAGAGAGGAAGGCACGCCTGCACAGCGCTAAAAATTTAAACACTGGCAGGATCCCAAATGGAAGTAAATGTTATCACCACAGTAAACTCCACCCACCTACCCTCTACTACCACACTGGTTTGTCTCTAGCAACTCACACAACTGGAAGACTCCCAGCTTACGGGAAAGGCACAGAGAGAAGGGACCCTGCGCAGACCCCAGTGTCAGGAGCATTATGGACAGGGCGAATGTGCTCAGGACAGGGCAGGAGCTGAGGAGAGCGCGCCTCCGATGCCGAGAGGCGGGTCACTTACACCTTACCAAAACAGGAAGAAATGACAAAACAGATGACAGTAATCGTGACATAGTCTACCTGCAGGTCAATGCATCATTGAAATACACATAAATTACAACTATATAAATTCACTAGGTGATTTTTTTAAAGACTAAATATGAAACCTGCACAAATCGGAGGCTGGAGGCAAATGGTCCATGAAGTCCTCACCGCCATCTCCGTCGACTGGTGACCAGACAGGACAGGGGACCAAGGATGAGTTCCTCCTCCAGCCTGGTAAAGGACATCCCTGTTCTTTGCCTCCATTGCTCACATGTTCTCTTAAGTTTGGCTTCAGTCCCAGCTCCCACCACAGAAATACTCGTCTCGTTCCCTCTAGCTACGAGGACTAGCTCACAGATCAAGACATTAGTTCCACCTTTAATATCCCACTTTGAGATGACAGTCGCTGCTCCTGTAGCGTGTGGCAGTGTCTTCAGTACTTCCCGAATAGCATCTAGAAAGTCACCTCGGCCAACGGTCTTTGGCTGAAATCTTCCTGGGTTGAGTAATCTCAACCTAGAAACGTGATACGGTCTGTAGCATGTATTTTTAAGTGCCATCTTCACTTAAAAAAAATTACCTCATGATTTATTCAGAAAAATAGTGTTCTGAAATGATTATGCTCCTATTCTAAAGATTAAGGTACCTCTTCTAAAATGAAGGAAGGCCACATCAACAAGTAAGAACAAAGTGGGGGTGGGGGAGAGTTGTGAAAAAGGTGGGAATTAAAAAGTACAAACTGCCAGTTATAAAAACACTCACAGAAAGTGATGGAAAGAGAAGTCACATTAGGTGGTGAACTTATTATACATCAAGTTGACAATGCACTGTAGAACTGTATGCGTGAAACCTATGTAATCCTTGCTAACAGATGTCACCCCAATAAGTCTAACAATAAAAATGAATGAAAAAAAACACGGAGATGTAAAGGACAGCACAGAGAATATAGTCAATAAACAGAGGGCACTAGACTTAACAGAGTGAGCACCTCATAAGGTATATAAATGTCTAACCACTATGTTGTACACCTGAAACTAATACAATATTGCGTGCCGACCATAACAAATTACAAAGGCTCACGGTTACTTAATTTCCAAAAGTGGTCCCAGCTTCTGATAGACACAGCTGGCCTGGGTGGGACTCCGCAGGCACAGTTTTAAAGACAAGGACAGGACCGTGCTATAAAAAGAGGGGCACTGTCTCTACCTCCTTCACTACTTAGGAGACCACCTTGGGCATATTAACTCCAGGAAGGAACCGCTCGTAAAGAGGTCTGACAGGTGGACGAGAGTCCAGCACATCCAGCCCAGGATGCTGGCAGGCTACCTAGAGGGGGTGGGCAACACACAACAAAGCAGGCCACTAGGACGGACACCCTGAGCCAGCTCCGCAGGCACACGAGCGTGTGTGTGCCTGTCGACGGTGCGTCGGTCAGGGAGACACATTCGCCTGTGCAGTGGCGGCTGTGATTCCCAGAGTTCACTGCCTGGGTGCTGCCAGAGCACAGTGTTCGAGGACTTAACTGCTATCCAGTCATATTTTGTCGTACTGGCCTTTCAGTACAGTGGGATTAATCATCATGGAAGATTCATAACCCTTCCCACTTCCCAAGAGTTCAGCAATCCTTCCCTCTTAAATCATCAACAAAACTGTGGGATAAATAATTTGAATATTACTCTCATCACTGCCAGGAGCTATGCATGTGTCGTCCCCCGCCCCCACTTTTGTTTGAATTGGCTTGGCTCTCTTTCCTCTCCCAGACTCATCCAGGAGCAGCACTCCTATTAAAATTCATGATGTTGGCCTCAATGCGAGTGTCTGATTGCAGCTGTCAGTTTCCCAGTTCAAAGACGTTCATACTGCCTGAGATGACAATGCAAGGCTAGCACTGCTAAGGAAATGGGTCAAGCTCAATCTTCCTATTTTAGTTCTGCTGCTCCTTCCAGGAAAAAACAACTCCTTGTGGGTAGGCTCAGCACTTAAAAAGAGGTGAAGCGGGCTCACTGCTCCCGCCCCCCACCAGGGGCACTGCCTCAGGAACCTTTGTCCGTCATAGGGACTCTTGGAAGAGCCTGTCTTTTTGCTGTTTGGGTCATTATGCTTCACAGACTCTGAGAGAGCACACTGGACCACAACAAAAGAGGAAACAAAGATAGGGCATCAGACACCAAAAAGGTTTGTATAAAAGATTTTTATTAAAATGTAGCTAACATTCAATATTACTTTAGTTTCGGGTGTACCAGAGTTATGCAACATTTATATACCTAAAGAAGTAATCGCCACAGCTAGTCCAGCAACCATCTGACATCGTACAACTGACACTATCACAATAATATTAATTATATTCCCTATGAAAAAGATTCTTGCTGTCCCCACAGTCCACTGTCATCCTGGGGTCAGTTGGTATTTTCCATCCTGTGCAACCTGGAGAATGAAGGGCAGGGCAGTGGAAACCACCAGGGCTGTGTCACACCACCGCTCCCCAGGCCTGTGTCACACTGTACTACAGCTCTAGCTCCCTCACCCACCTTTCCCCTCCCCGTCACTCCCACACGTGCTTATACTCTTCCACTTTTGCCAAAAGCTGTGGAAACACTTTATAAGAAGAAAGAAAGAGAACAGAACATTCCTAAATCTTCAAAAAGTCAATATAATTCGAACTATCACTGAATTACTGAATGTAACCAGAAAGGACCCTGCGCTTATGTGATATTAAACTACATGCTCACCCCATTTTACAGATGTGGAAACAGAAGCTGAGAGAAGATAAGTCAATGCTGTGAGGCACAAATGCAGGGGCAGAGTTAGGAAGACGCTGGGTCCCCAACTCCCAGGGGCACCTTCTACTTGGCTCGTATCACAGAATAGGAGGGGCATTCATAAACAGATGAATAATCAAACACCTTGAAACGAGCTAATTTTTCTTGCACTGCCAGGCAAAGATGAAAAAGAGCAAAGCATCCTAAAGAAAAAAAGAGCACTTGCTCGAGTGAGGAGGTCTGGATTCTAATCCTCTTGGAAAAGGACAAACAGGAAGTTACTGACCATTCTAGGTCTCAGTTCTCACTCATAAAACTAGGAACTGGGGTACATGATCTGTGGATTCCTTCCAGGCACACATGTGCACACTTCCACACACATGTCTGCTGAGATTAGCTGCACGGCCCTGGCACTACATTAGACACAATGGGGGATTTAACTAACTATGAATAAGAGAAGGGTCCCTTTCATCAAAGAGCACTCACACTCCTTTGCTATCATCTGCTAAGTTACGCCAGGTCTCCAATACAGAACGACGAACAACTTGGGACAAACTAAGTTACTGAACACTGACCATGCACAAAGCACTCTGCGTGGCATTGGAACGCCAACAACCAAGTGTTAACAAAGGAATGGCAAGCTCTAAGCAAGAGGTAAGCTATGTGCAAGTGAGAAGTGAAATCACATTACTGAGCCACATTCTGGACACGTCACATGATGGACTCATTTGTCATCTGTCTTCTATCCACTCAGATCAGAGTGGCCTGGAGGACTCTTGAAAAGCTTCCTTAGAGAGGAGGTGGCATGGGTAGACCAGACCAACCAACAGGAGAAGTTCCATTATAGTTGCAGAAGAACAAGGATAAGATGGTCAGGACAATGGAGGCTATGGTGATGCTATCTGACACTATTTCCAAGCACAAATTTTATGCTGAAGCCAATGATTGATTGATTCATTGATTTAGGACACACCACAATCATTTGTATTTCTTTGCCTTACTTTTCCCACCTTGGTGCCTACTCCCCACCCCAGTCCCAGTCCTCAAACTCCTCTGCCCTCTTGAGGTTGAGTTCAACTGATATTCTTCAGGAAGATACAATCCAGTTAATACTGCTATCCCTGATGATATTCATTTTCTACATCAAATATATTAAATTTTAGTTAATTAGCTAAAATTTTGACTGGTTTTAAAATCATCTCTATTTTACTATACATGGGTATAAATTCCTTGAGAAAGATTAGACAATACAGATTTTTTAAATCATAGACTTAGAAGTTACCACTGAGATCTTTTAATCCAAACGCCCTTAGTTTCTAGGTAAGGAAACTGGAATGCTACTTGTAGATACCCCAATAAGTCAGAAAAACATCCTGAGGTTATGAATGTGGCTACTACTGCTGCAATTTCTACAATAATTGCTTTCACATAAGGAAGCTCTCTTTAGACATCTCCATTATTAAAAATACTTGATTTTACATTGATTGACTCTACACTACGGCATGTCAAAGTCTTACTACACAGGTTTTATGAAAGGAAGGGTCAGGGACCAAGGTTTGGTCTTGTTTCTGCCTCTAATGAGTATACAACATGAGCCATGTAACTTAGCCTCTTCGCATTTCAGTCCAACCTCCTTCTAGGGGAAACGAAGGCCAAGTAATCTGGGGAGAACTTCTGCACTGTAATATACTACTTATCATTTCCCAAGGGCAGAGAGAGCACCTTCACCTTTTACAAAGCACGCTACTCCTCTCTGTATTTTCTACCCATTCCTCTTTGCTCATTATTTCTGTCCTAATTTGGAAAAAATTTAGTTGCCTGATATTTTGTGTTGACTCTTCCTTGTCCTTCAGGTAATCAAGAAGCTCTTGAACTGATCTCCTCCCTTCTCCACTCCCAGTATCAGCAGTGAAATGTCTTTCCTTTAATTTTCTTTTCTTTTCACATGGCCTGCATGTAAGGTCATGTAAAATACAGGACAGCTAGGTCAATTTCAACTTCAGATAAGCAATGAAATCACTTTTTAGTAATAAGTATGTCCTGTACAAGTTTCCCCCTAAATCTGAAAGTTCTATGACCATCATCAGTGAATGGCATCATTTTTCAATTCATTCCTGTACAGAGATTTTTAGAAACTGATTTTTATGTTGGAAAGTTTAGCAATTTTGCAGAAGGAAAGGTCCTACTTGTTTGAAATAAGAGGTTTCTCCAATCAGAGTTAGCCGTCTTGGGTGTGAATGACCACTCTCTTCACCTAGAGCAGCTGGGCACACAGGAGCCAGAAGCCTTTGCCTTTAAGTCAAAAGTGAAAATCACAGATGTGTGAAATCTGACCAACACAAACACAACTGACTTGTAGAGGGTGGGCCCTCCTGCTTCCTATGTGTAGTGATGGCAGATGGTGCTCTTTCTGAGGCTGGGGAAGCACAGTTATCTATTAAACATTACATCTCTACATCAAATCAGTTCATCACCTTGGGGAAACAGCTCAGTGCGGTGATCAGTTCAATAGTCAGAATAAGCTAAAATCTAGAGTTGATTACTGAGAAATGTGGATGATCCATGCTAGAGCACTGACTGGTTACAGCAAGAACACGTGCTATGCTAAGTGTCACTGCCAACTCGCTACAAAGTTATTGACCTATAAGTATTACTGGAAGGCTATTCCAGTTTTACTAATAATCCCACGGTAGCATTAGACAGGAGTAGAGCCCCCTCCCTTTTTGCAGAGGGGATGGAAAAACTACAAGATACAACACCTTTCTAGCTTTTCCACTCAGGTATTCGATGTCAGTCTCAATGGTTAAATTTTGTTAGGACTTAGGTAAGGTCTGAGTATCATTTGGCTGACATAACAAGCAGACTGGTGCAAGGTTTGAAGGCAGATACGAACTATTTTCTTCTGCATCTTTATAGGAAAGCTCCCATGAATATTAAATACATGAAAAGATTCTCTTTCACAGTCACTTGGGTAGCCACAGAGAGAGAGTGCCCTTTGTAAACCAAGCATAGAACTAGTGGACAGGCCTCAAGAGCTGCATGTCTGCAGGCTGGATACCAGGCTTCTGAGATGTTTATTCCTTTCTCCTCCTACCAGTTGAAATAGATCATTTTTGGCACTTTTTTTCCTTGAAATGAGAAAGGCACATTCTAAATTGCCTTTAACTAAGTGGTAGTCCTCTGATGAGTGCCATTTATCTCCTGAATATGAAAGAGAATTCCCCTAACCCCACCCCAGTAATGTGCCTCCCAAGAGAATACTCATAATGTCCCCAGACAGGCCCACTGGAGCTACTCTTTAATCAGAGGCTATTTTACATGATCACAGTCATCATTAGACAGCATCCCGCCCACCATTTATCCCTGTGACAAGGAAGAACTCTGAAAAGGAGGCAAGGCTCCCTGCCATTCAGGAGCTTGTGAAAAAAGTCAGAAGTGCTGCTTTTTGAGGGCTGTCTCCCAATCAGAAGAGGACAGGCAATCAGCGCAGTGAGCACCCACCTCTTCACAACAGTGCACAAAGACTGCCGAGAGGACTTTTAATCAATGCTTCGGGCCTGGCTCTAATTACAAACTCAGATAAAATATGCATCAACATGTGCATCGTAGGTAGTCATTAGTCACACAACAAAAACGGGAAAACACTTCATCTTCATACGCGTCAGCACCCAGAACTTCACCTCTTGGGAGATAAAACTTCAGAGACATATACTCTCCATTTTTCACCAGCAACCAACAGTGCTAGGAACAAGTAGAACTCTGGTAGGATTTTTTAAACAAATACGGTGTTGGTAGTAGCATCTACACTCACTGCAATTATTAGAATCCAGCCTCAGACACTGGGTGAGCCAACTAAAATGAATGTAGAGAACACTGTAAACGTACTCAAGGGACTCAGCGCAGCCCTCTGATGGTTCTCCTGTAGGGAAGGGACATGAGGGTGGACGCCAAGCCTGCTGCCTACGTGCTCCAAGACACAGAACTCAGGCAAGGCACTCATGAGTGGCACAGAGCAACCTCTCCGGAAGACGAGAGTCATTAGGACCATCTCTGTAGTTAAGCGTCAGGAAAGAAAACACAGGTTGCGCTTCACAAGACTTAAAGACAAAGCTGGCCCTGTTCTTCCTGCATCTTAGAGAAGTTAAAGACAAAGTTACCGTTGTTCTTCTATCCTCCCTTTCCTACAGCCAATGAATTTTCCACGGAAGTGCAGAAAACACGTATAAACCCTAGCCCGGGGGATGGAGGGGTCCCCCCTCCACGAGCGATCAGAGGACTGCCTGTCTGTGGGTGACCTTTGCTTTCTTACTCTGCAAAATAAACTCCTACTTTGAAGTCTATATAGGCTTGCGTTTGAATTCTTTCCTATGTGAAGCCAACACTCTTTTCCTGTAACAATTCTAAACAGGAGACTCAAAAACACACCATCTTAAGATTCAAGGTTTCCACTCCCTTTTTTTCTTTTTTTTAACTGGTCACTATACATCCTGTCCTTTTGCAAACAGGCTCTCTCCTCCAAGCAACGTACACTAATTCAGCCATGAGATGTTTACCATGTGTTCAAGCTAATACTCAGTGTGCAGCTGCTGATGACAACAGCCAATTCCCCACCTAAACAATTTTATGTGGGAAGGAAAACTAACAAAATAAAAAAACCCCAACTCAACCCTGGGCAATTCAATCAGCAGCGATGGCATATAAAATTACCACCTAATTTCAGCAAACATTCCTGGTATTTCTAACAACTGCTAGATGACCTACAATAATGCTAATGCACCCAAAGGCAGACGAAGATCAGAAGAAACCACAGAATAAACACTCATGCTCAAAGACCACTCATTTAATTACAAAAAACCCATAGTTCACAGTTGTTAAAAGTCTTGTATTTAAACAAGGAAGTTCCCTTCCAGAAGGTATATCCAATCATTAGAGACAGAAGAAATAGTCATGCCCTTGGGAATCTTCCAGAAGGTTAAGAAGAAACTCTTCTCAGGATAACTGAACCCATTTCTTGTTTACAAAATCAGAGATTACTTAAGTAAACGAAAACAAGTGTTTTTATAAATCAGTGTAAATAAAATCTCCAAAGGAGAACAGTAGGGTCTTATAGGGTGGCAAGAATGAAGAGAATGTTTGCTTCTATATAATATTATTGCAACTCAAAACAAATCATTAATATCCAAAGAGACATTTTATGGTTAACCTACACTTGATATAACCATGTTCCAAACACTTTTAAACAGTATACACACTTTTGAATTTGTCTTTTAATTAACAGCTGTAAATCTATATAGTGTCTAGAATTGCTTCGATTTGCTGATGAGTTACACGAGGCTTTCAATTTAGGGGAGAAGTGGGAGGTGGGGAAGGTGTGTACATTGAAAAGAGTATTCCTTAGAGCAGTGGTTTCCACCACAGCTGCATTATTTTTAAATGCTGGCCCCTGCCCCAGACGATTTGATCAGACTCTCTGGGTCATGCAGTCAGTCATCTGTACTTCAAGTGCAGCAGTCAAAATCTTCCCCAGGTGATCTTAATATGCACCTGTGGTTAAGATCTACAGTCTTAGAAAACAGACATTATACCCCGATTTCCAAGGCAAAACTGAAGGTTGCCTATACATCGCTGGCATAAAAACCATGAAGTCAGGAATAAAACAGATATGACAAAGGGTTGGAAAGATGGGTTAATGGTTTGGTACTGTCTTCGCTATGGAAATATGAAGGAAATTTTTAAATAAAATCACCAACTACCTAAGATCAGTGAGGACTTTGATGACCCTTCATCTTAATCATGACCATTCATTTTCTCACTGCGTTCAAATGGGAATGCAAGCCAGGGCATTTTAGAAATAGAAAAATCTAATACAAATTAAATAAGTTATTTAAGTATGCATCTCAAACACATTATATTTTTGTTGCACAGTAAGTACTTAATAACTAATTTTTACTGAGTTCTTACTAGGTAGGTACTAAAGCCAGAGAAAACACTTGCTGAATGTTCTCTTAGTTAACCCTCACAACCACCTTGAAAAGTGGGCACTACATTTACCCTCACTGTACAGCTAAGGAAAGACACTCAGAGATACTAAGTTGCATAATCAAGTCACACGGCATGGGGTACAGGGTAAACTTGGATCCTGAGCTCTGAACTAGTTAGTATACGATCTAGCCATTATTCAAGAAAAGAGAGAGTGATGATTTAAATGTCTGGTTTTCAAAAGACAGGACTCCATCTGATGAGGTGACTGCCCTACAGAATGATTAAACAATTGTTATTTTACCAAGTTTACAAGAAAGGAAGATGTACCACACAGCCACAGTTCATTCTCAGTACCACTATCCATTAGGCAATTCTACTGTCATAATAAATATAAATCTGGATGATGGGAGGACACAGAATAAGAGTGGAAAGAAGATTTTTTTTCCGAATTTGGGTCTGAGTTATTACCCTCAACATTATAACTACGTCCAGGCTATACTTACATCAATAGGAATCGAAAGGGAAGGAAAGCCTTTAAAATAATAGCCTGAGGGAGAAAAAGTTGAGAAAGCATTAAAAGTTATGTGTACCTTTGGTTTGAAATTATATCCACCAAAATATCTTAAAATATCTGGATATTTATCATGTTAACTAAAATTAACATTCTGGCATTTTATAATATGGGTCTAAAATTTTAGAAGGGGGGCCGTCTACACATACACTGAGCAGTAACACTATTTAGCTGATTTAGGCTCGTCCTAAATCCCCACCATTAAAAAAAAAAACAGTGCAGAGCCTGGACTTGCTTCTCTGTCCCCAATAATCCTACCTTTAATGTATTCAAAATAAATCAAACTCATTAAACAGAAGGTGGTGACATGCAGAAAGTCACAGTAGGAAATACGTTCACAACTCTGGGAAGACTTACAAACCATTAAGCCTCTGTAATACATAGGACACAAGCTTGAGGTAGCACCCCATCATAGATGCAAGCAGTCAGACAGAGCATCTTCTCATTTCCTTTTTAATTTAAGCTCCCTGGGCAATTTAGCTCTAAAATAACAATTTCACAAATCTTGATCTCTCATCTCCCATTTTCCCAGCCCTCTGTAATTTGCCGGTGGGAATAAAATACTTACAAATGGAAGCACCTCTCTGTGGCTTGCAGGCGCATCTGTGCATACTTCTAAATGTATGAGATCTGGTTTCCTTCATTTCCTCACAGACTGTTAATATATTAGAAAACCAAACTGACTCCAGAGATCTTTTGGGGGTTACTGTACTGAATTATGGCGCGTTACATCGTCTTTTATCAGTTTCACATCTTATAAATTATCTGATATAATCTACAGAAGTGGAAAAGATCTTAGACCTCTGGGAACTAAAAAATTTGTATTTTGTTTCTTTGTAATGCACATCCTAGATATATGACTCCGTGAACACACGAACTCAGACTGATATCTAGCTCTTGAGGGGAGACCCATCACGTGGCTTTCTCGGCTTCAGATTCACCAGTACCCATTAATTTTTCTAATTTATGGAGGTTACCTGAAACTGCAAATAGAAAGCACATTTATTACTGTTTTACAAGACCCTTATGAGTTCAAAGATAGCCTACATCTAGGTATTTCTACACTGATTTACATCACAGAAGGAAAGCTTCCCCATTGGCCCTTAAACGAAGTTCTCTGCATCCTCAGTGACTGATTTTTATAGTTCCTGTTCACACAAGGTACATAATTTAAAGTTCCCACAAAGCAATCATATGTTTGACCTAAATATCCCTCCCTTTTTCTCATTTCCTTTTTAATGCAAATAGTTTCGACTAGCTCGGTGAGGTTTTGTATGTTTGTTTCTTAAAGCAGTAGAGACAAATGGAAATAAACACTGAACTTGGAGTCAGGAGTCTTGCCACCCAATAGCCTTGTTACTTCAGTCAAATCACAGCCTCTGGGGAGCTTAATTTTCTCACCAGTAAAGGGAGCACACTGAAGAGGAGGATTTCTAAGGGTCCTCCTTCCTACTCATGGCCAAACAACACGAATGTTTCCCTTCCTTTTCCTTCTCTCAGAACTGTGTCCAGTGGGAACAAACTTCCCAGTGGGATGGCATGCA
This sequence comes from Lyroderma lyra, assembly GCA_004026885.1. Classification (NCBI taxonomy): domain Eukaryota; kingdom Metazoa; phylum Chordata; class Mammalia; order Chiroptera; family Megadermatidae; genus Lyroderma; species Lyroderma lyra. Next base: position 61,772 of record PVJL010002809.1, read on the forward strand.
CGGTCTCTCCCTTCAGCACTGACCCTCCAGCTTCAGCCCGGAGTCTCTGAGCGCACTAAGGAGCATCAGTCTTGGCTTTATCCCTACCCAGCGTGAAGCAGAACAAGTCACCTGGCTCTCTCACACTGCCATTTCCTCGGCCTCATGTCACCCCAGGAGACCCTGGAGCCAGCTATTGAACCTCCAGGAGTGGGTCTATAATTGCCCAGGGACACATCAAGAATCCTAAAATACCTGGATTTTAAAGTTCAGCGTCATCCTCAGGGGCTCCTGCTCAAAATGGTGCTACAACACTGCAAAATAACCAACATATGATTATCAGGGGGAAAAATACTACTCTGAAAGCACTCTCCACGCCTGCACAATGAAAGCCATTAGAGGAGGGTGTGCAAACAACAGGGAAAAGAAAATCACACTTGCTCACTATCTTTTATATGCTGGACCCACTGTGAGAGTCACTCTCTCTTCCAAGTCCCACACCCAGGGATGCTGTTCGTTCCAGTGAGGGGGGAAAAGCATATTTCTCTCTCAGCCACCTTCTCAGTCCACATGCCAATTCCTATATAATCCAAATTCTGTTTTTGCCACCAGGATCGTTCTAAAATACTTTCCTGATCAGATCACTCTCCCTGTCATTACCCAATTTACCTTTGTCCAAATTAGAAAAAGGTCCCCTTTTTTCAACAAAGAGTTTAATTTAGGACACTACTGCACACCCTGAGAGCGCTGTGCAGGGGAGCTACCATAGGTCACAGCTTTGCCTGCACACACAGAAGCCCACACACTCACCTGCTCACAACAGCGCCTCCCTCAAATGCCAGGGCACACATGCCCCAAGTGTGCACACTCCGCTGGCCCATGCTTTGTACGTGACTGTCAGGTTCCAAGTTAGCAAGAGACGAGGAATGGGTCCCTAAGAGTGGCAGATGGGCTAGAGAAGCCACCATAGAAGACATTTAGAAAGCAGACAGTGGTGCAGCAGACACACATATGTGTCACTAAGCTGATGCATGGATTGTGTGTGTGTGCAGGGAAGTCTGAGCTGGTGGGATTTATGCACAGGGCGTCTCTTCTGCAGCCCCTGGGCTCGTCTGAGCAGCCTGGGATGGCCCCACCAGCCGCTCTCGGGTTAGTCCCTATCTAGGATGTGGGGCAGTGTCCCTCTCTGTGGTGGGCTAAACCCACCTCCCTCCTGCCTTCTCAGTACCTGGTCAGTTTTTACTCCTTTATGGAATCATTGTCAAGAGCATTTACATCCTTCTCAAGTCCTTCCCAACTCCAAAACAAGACATCTGCATAAACCCCACTTAGTCTTCCACATTTTCCCCTCCTCTTCACAGCAAGCACCTCTGGAAGACTGTCTTCCCTTGCTATCTCCATTTGCTCCGTCTGAGGGCACTCTGACGTGGCTGCTACCTCCAGGCTTCACAGAAGGCTGCTAAGCACCAGCCTCAGGCGGCCAAGCCCGATGTGCACATTTCAGGTCTCACCTCAAGACACTTTACTGAACGTATCCATCCATTTGCCTCCTTTCCTGAAAGGCACGGTTCCACCTTGGCCTTCACACCACACTCACCTCTTTTCCCCCAACCTCCCTGGCTACTCCTCCGTCTGTCCTCCTCCCTCTGTTCACCACCACAGCGATTCTTCTAGGCTCAGTCCCGGGCCCCTTCTGTCTTTCAGTTCCCACTCTGTACAGATGCTTTGGTTCAGGACTTCCATTACACATCTCACCTTCCTTCAAGGCTGCCTGTTGGCCCGAGTGCACCTCTATCTAACACCTTGGCTCTGCCCTCTTCCCAGCCTGATGTGCAACATAACCTACTCCATGGAGCTCCTCCCTGTGGCACATGGAAGCCTTTCTCAACACCTGCTGTCAGTAACCAGCCTCTCTAGCTCCCCTGCATCGTTCCAGACGAGGTCACCATGGTCCCCATCCAGTACATTTTCAGACAGGCCATAGAAGCTTACTCACTTCTCAGGTAACAGTCAGCCATCCCTCTCCTTTCATAACGTCATGCTTTGTGGGATATAAAGACCGAGCCTCTTGAAAAACATCTTCCAACCCTAAAGTTGGTATGGACTAAGTAACTCCTTCAGCTGTTACACAGGAGAGTAAGTGCCCCGATCCGTGAGAAAATTATGCTGAAAGTCCTTCCCACCTGTCTACTGGTGAGTTCAACATTCTGAATTTACCTTCTCCTGAGTCACTCTCATGAGCTGTTGTGATTTAAGGGAGAATGTGCATCCACACACATTATTTATTGCTTGTACAAATAATTATTCTAACACGACAGTGACAAAAATAAAGAAATAAAAACCCATCACCCACTTCTGATGAAGGAGAGGTTTCTACAATTAGTGTAGTTTCCTTTATATGTTTAAAAGCATGTGGTAATCCTATGAATGCTTGCTTCTAAAAAAATAATCAAAACAAGGAAATAAAGTACAGGCCATATTCCACAAAAAAATTCAAGTTCAATCTGAAATGTGATCTCTTTACAGAAATGAAGTGGGCTGGTATGAATCATCTTTGAGACCCGATTCCCTCTTCATGGTAAGCACCCTAAGAGAATAGGGTCCAAACTCATTTATCTTTGCATAGCAAGATTTCTGGTACAAAATGGGTGTGAACACTATTGAACTGAACAAAGGAATCCTTGATTTCATGATCTAATTAGTCACATGGAAAAGAGGAAAATACAAATCACCTGCGGGGCAGGAGGAGCGCAGGAGGTGGGCAGGGGGGTGGGTGCGGAGGCCCTGCCTACCCAGCAGGCCTTCCCAGGAAGGGCCGGTGTAGAGCGAGAAGATGCAGCCACGATCTCACTGCTGGCACTGGCAAAGAGGGAGAGGAGGAGGGGGTCTGGCCATCCTTTGTGGGAAGGTTCCCATTGGGGCTCCTCAGGGCAGAAGGAGAGAAATTCACAGCCCATTAACACCCAGCGGCTCACTAGACAACGTAGGCCAAGATGCAGCAGGCGATTGGCTATTAGTCTGCCAGCTGTAATTTCACTCTATTTGGGGGCACTAGTTAGACGATGGGAGGAAACAGGTCTAAGCAACGTCCTGAAGTGCTATTACTCAGCAAGAGGGCACAAAGTCCTACATAAATACAAGCGTCAGGCTCAAGGGTAAAGGGCTGGAGAAATCGCTCCGTATTTTTAAAACGATAAATGCCACATTGATCAGGCACGTCCTCTGTGCCAAACACAGTGCTAAATGCTTTTAATACATTGTATCTCACTTAGTCCTGACAACAGCCCTGGGAGTTGGTACAATCATTCCTGCTTTGTGGATGAAAGAGACCTTATTGCCTTTCTTTTACAGTTGAAGAAACTAAGGTTCAGAGTGATGAAATGCCTCTAAAGCCTGCAATGCAGGGTACGGTTTGCAATCTAGGCTTCTGGCTCAGTTCCAGTGCTCTTTCTGTCATGGTACTACATATACTCTTCATCACAGAGCAGGGAAGGGTACTGGGCAGACAAGCCCCAACCTGCCATGCTTTGACTTACAGTTTCTCAACTTTACAATGGCATGAAAGTGGAAATGCGTTTGGTAGAAATTGGCTAGGCTCTGATGTTTGGTAGATTAGGTGTATTAAATGCACTTCTGACTTATGATTATTTTCACCTTACAATGGGTTTGGTTTATCAGGACATAAACCTGTTGTAAGTCAAGGAGCATCTGCATTGATCTTTCTGAAATAGTGAGAAATATGCATGACTTGCAGGATATACATTATTCTCTTTTTTAAAAATTTAATCTCAAACACATTTAGTTAAACCTCCCAACACTGGAACTCCAGGGGAGTGAAAAAACCATCCCCATGAACTTCAACTGCGCTCTTTGTCAAATGCTATTTGAACAAAAAAGCAAAAGCATTCACTTAAAACACAAGCAATTTGAAAATGTAAAGTTTTTTGGATTGAAGTTTGGTCATTTTGGTTGTATAAGAACTCGCACAATTCAGCGGCATTTTAGTAAGACACTAGACCACCTCATTTCCATCCCCAACCAACTGCCAAGACTTCTTCCACAAAGTCCAGAATCAGTACAGATTTTACATATTAACACAGTTCCAAAGTCTAAAATGAGACATTCACAGTAGCAAAGAAAAATGTGTTCTTGCTTCTTGCCCCATGAGAAAAGCAGCATTTATGTTGTGAAACAGCACGTGTTTGCCAAATGATCTTGAACTTCTTCAGAAAACATTAAGCAAAAAAAGCCCCTCCAAAACATAAAATACTTCAACTCACAGCAGGCATCTTACAGCCAGTGGCCAAAATGCATACGACAATAAAAACAGGTTGATTCTCTCTCCACGATGCTCTGCACTTCTTCTGTGAAACATTAAACATTCTAGCTGAATGGCACACTGAACTCTCAGTACTCACACACTACTTTCTGGTACCCCAAACACAGTGGCTTCTATTGGCTGAGGTTAACACATACTGAGAGTCAGTTCTATGTCTTCCCAAACCTGTTTATGCCAGTTGTGCTTGTTAAGATTATATAAATGATTAATAACTATTACACAAATTGAAGAAATAAGAGTATGAAAAGTTTTTCCATGGAAATTAATCTGAACAATTTGAAAATGCTCCATATAAAGATAGGTTACTATAATAAATTGCTATTGAATTAAATGTTCCCAAGACATCTTGGATTTGGGAGGATGAGGTCTGATAAAAATCTAAATGGATCTTGCCCTCAGATTAGTCACAGATATCCAAGATCTCACTCCAAGGAGCCGAAACTAGCAATTATGGACTCTACACTTAGATGTGGTTTATACAAGAGGGACCAGGTAGAATTTTCCTCAGCTGACCATACTCCAAGCCAAGGGCTTGGCTCTACCTCAAATATTTGGTCAATCAAAGTACACTTAGAGTTTTAAGTTAAAATCTACTATAAAAAGTACACGTAATTTTTCATTCTTTCAGGTTGGATTTTTGATCAGCCAATAAACAACTAGATTGATACATTAAAATAAGAGGATTTCTCCTGCAGTTCTTATCGTGGGCAACTTTTTATCACTCTCACAGTTCACCTTCCAGGGCAATCCTTACTTCAACATCTATCTTATTCATCATTTGACAAAACGTTCTTTCAACACTTTCAAATAAATATTGCCCAGAATAGTACTTTCCGTAACCCATTTATTACAACTCTCCATGACAAGTAAAGACATCATGGCTAGAAAGAAGGGTAATGCACCAGCAATGTTCTCCCCACACTGGCCATGGCTGCCACCAAGTACATGAAGGACTGTGCAACTGACCCTGTGTACTGCCAACACCGGGTCCACAGGCGGGCAACTGCCTATGAAGCACAGGTGCTTCCTCTACAGCCAAGTTTTCTAACACAATTGCACATAATGAGGTTGAAAAACAAGGGTACAGAATTTGCATTATGAGAAATGAGAGATTATGACATGTCAGGGGCCAAGCAACGCCATGCAAGTGGGAGAAGGCAGTTATACAATTAAATTTTTATGTTTGTTTTCTTACAATTTTATTTCAGCTTGTTGATCATAACAATACTATAGAAATAACTGGGTCTTTCACACCCAGTTTTAAGTAGATGACAGCTCTCTATTCAAAAGGGCCTTCAGAATATACAACCAACCCCATAATTTACAACCAACTTTTTCAATTATTATTTCAGTTGACTTTCCGAAAATTCTATCAGGTAGGCAAGGCATGTAACATTATCTATGTTTTACAGCTGGGGTAGCTGAGTCTTAAATACCTTTTCCAAAGCTATGTAGCCAGGTGGGGGTGCAGCCAGATATAGAACACAAGCCTTAAAGCTCTGTTTTGACTATCAGACGAGTCTTTCTTCCCAGATACATGAAATCATTCCACATTCTAACTACCTGAATTCAATCAAGTTACAAACTCTTACTATATCTAAGGTTACTTTCATAGTAAATAACCAACAGCTGCGGAAGGCTCAGTATGTGGTGGGTGTAACGCTACGCTTAGCACTGACCATATATGATAGCATTGAATTGTCATTACAGCCCTTTGCTAGGGACTTGCCCAAGCTCACACATCTCAGCATGAGAGCAGGGACTTGAACCAGGCAGGCAGATTCCATCAGCCCAGCTCTCAACCAAATGACTGAGCTTTCAACTACACGATAGTGCTGGCCAATGAGTTTATAAACTCATCTAGGAAATAAACTATGTTTTTGTACTCTTCTCTTTTGAACATTTATAATTTGTACAACTGTCCAGGGCATCTGTAGACAGTTTTCTTTTGCATTGCCTTGCAAAGCAGTGAGCCTGAAATTTATGCATACAAATTAGTTGGAGCTAAACTTGAACCTGAGATTCTGTATTTGTGAAAACTTCCATGTGATGTTGACAGTGGTCTTTGAACCACAACTTGGGTGGTAAGACTCAGTACAACATATGCTACTTTTCTCCTGTAAACCTTGTCATAAGTGAATAACTTCACTATTTTTATAGAATGGGTGAAATGCCCCTGACATCACTGATGGCAAGAAATCAGATGGTTCTCCACTATGTGAAGATGAATAGGAGGCTAGGAAGTAGGAATCTGTTTTGCTCAAATTTTTATCTCTAAATACTTTTTGAATAAATTAATCTTACATGGGAAGTTATACAAGCTCTTCAGGATCAGAGCCTTAGAAACTTTGATACTCTGCATTTTTAATAGAAAATTCTCTTTTGACAGAAATTTTTGGTATTCTGCACTTTTGAGAGTTATTTTATAACCATGTCTGTGAAGTACTGTAGAAGAAATATGAGCTTTTAGAGTCAAAAGATCAGGAGTCAGCATTCCAACTCTATGTATTAGCTAAGTGACCTCAGGGAAACTGGTGTACAAAGAGGTTAAGTTTCTTTGCTATCAATAAAACTGGGCTAGGCTACCTACCTCCTTATCTCGCTCATGAGAATTAAGTGAAGTAATATATCTAAAACAACTAGCAGAGTGTCTGGCACATGGTAGTAACTTTATAACTGCTTATTTTATCAAGAAAAATTATTTCCAAACCAATAGGACTACATCAAACTAAAAGCTTTTTGCACAGCAAAGGAAACTAAACTACCAACAAAATGAAAAGACAACCTACTAAATGGAGGAAGATATTCACTAATGATACATCAGATAAAGTGTTAATATCCAAACTTAATAAATAACTCATACAATTTAACATAAAAAACTCCAATTATAAAGTAAGCAGAGGACCTGAACAGACATTTCTCCAAAGAGGACATACATATGACCAACAGGCATATGAAAAAATGCTCAATGTCACTAATCGTCAGAGAAATACAAATTATTAATAAAATCACAGTGAGGTATAATCTCATACCTGTCAGAATTGCCACAATTAATAAATCAACAAACAACAAATGTTGGCGAGAATGCAGAGAAAAGGGAATCCTCCTGTATTGTTGATGGGATTGCAAATTGGTGCAGCCCCTATGGAAAAGAGTATGGAGGTTCCTCAAAACATTAAAAGTAGAATTTTAAAAAGTCTACCTTCCTCCACTTCTGAGTATTTATCTGAAGAAATCCAAAACAATAATTCAAAAAGATATACCTATGTTTACTGCAGCATTGTTTACAACAGCTGAGATATGGAAGCAATCTAATGGTCCATCGAGAAATGACTAGATAAAGAAGTGGTACATGCAGACAAGGCAGTATTACTGAGCCAGAAAGAACAATGAAATCTTACCATTTGTAACAACATGGATAGACTGAAAGGATATTATGCTAAGTGAAATAAGGCAAAGAGACAAATACCATAGGATTTCATTTATACGTGGAATCTAAAAAAAACCTGAAAATAAATGAATAAACAAAACAGAAACAGAATCACAGATACAAAAAAATCACAGATGCCAGAGGGGAGGAGGTTTGGGGGCGGGGTGAGAAAGGTGAAGGTATTAAGTACAAACTGGTAGTTACAAAGTCACTGGGATGTAAAAGACAGCATAGGGAATATAGTCAAAAATACTGAAGTAACACTGTGTATGAGCCAGGTGGGTACTAGACTTAGTGGGGGATCGCTGTGTAAATTATATAAATGTCTAACCACTGTGCTTTACACCTAAAACTAATATAATATTAAATGTCAACTTTAATTGAAGAAATAAATAAAGAATAGAAAAAATTATTTCCTACAATGCCAATCTGTCCCAAATGGCAAAAGTGAATGACAACAACAACAAAATATTTGTACCAACACTTGGGCTTTAAAGTGAACACAATATAAAAGTAGTAACAGTTAACATTTAGCCAACATCTATCAGGGCGCCAGGCACCCTCGGGGACATTTTTACTGCGATCCCAACTCAGCACGGGGATTCCCTGGTTGCTCCTATACCCACTAACCACTTGCTTCCCAGTCACTTACGGGGGTGGTGCTGGTGACACAGAGGAAACCAAAGGCAACCCCAAGGGGAGAGTGAGAATCTGCGCATTCCTTGAAGCACCCCGTCTCACTGTCTGGAACACTTCCTTCCAAGGCTCTTGTGAAGGAAAACCTTACACGGAATTGAAGATTTTAGTTTTTCTTATTGAGGCTGCTTCCTTTCACTGATTTTGACAATTTAAATATAAGTTCACTGAAGTTATGAACCACATCTTAGGGACTTTTGTGCCTGTTAAACATAGCATCTTGAAACCAGGGGTGCTCCAGCACTTGATTTATTAATAATACATTATTTCCCCTGGAGCTTGGCTCTCTGCTGACTTCAGCACAGATTCCATAAATAAAATGTTTGAAGTCAATTCTGATTTCAACAAATACCAGAGGAAACTGACTCTCATTTGGAGCATGAGTCAGGAAAATAAACAGTATGGAAATTTAGCATGCTAAATAACAAAACAACAGAAACTGAGATCATCCAGGAAGACAGATTCTGGGTCCAGTGCTCGCTCTCACTCTCTCCCCCTGCCCCCCTTTCCTTTCTTTCTCTATCTCTTTCCTTCCCTCCCTCCCTCTCTCCCTCCTTTCTCTACATTCTATTCAACTGAAAGGGCGCAATGGCTTAGAAGCCATTATCTACTATTACCCTTCAGAAAGAGAAGATCTGGGGTCCATTATGACACCTCAAATTACCCGATCATTATCGCTGTTGAGCAATACAAATGACAGCACCTAAGATCCTGCATTTATATACAAGATGATGACAGATGGGCTCCTGGGAACTGACTGCAGACTCAAAGAGGGAGTCAGAAGAAAGTGATGAAAGAAAGATTCACAAAAGAGTGTGTGGCAATGCAGGGAATTAAATGGAAACTACACTAAATATTTTATTCATGAGTTTCATAAACTTTTTTCATTACTAACGGGGGAAAACTTCAGACATTTTATGATCCTCTTTCTAAAAGAAAGATACTAAAACGTATAACTTAACAGAGTATGATTTCATTGTTACAGAAATTTTTCCTATACGAGGACTGAAGCATTTAACACGTCAAGCATGAAACCTCAGAGTAAGGTTTGAGCCAGTTTAGCGTGTTGTAATCACAGCTGTGTGGCTCAGCACACCTATCATAGTCCAGAGTGGGAAATCACGCTCCTCTCATGAGGGAAGAGTCCTCACCTTGGAAAACAAACTTAACAAACCACACAAACAAAAAAATATTTCAATGGCATCTTTCAAACTTCTGTAAAGTACTTTGCATTTGCTCTGAAGTCACATTTTCCTTCACATCTTTCTGTCGGGAAATGGATGTGCACCTCAAGCTTATCACTCTCTAATCCTTAATGTCTTTAAAATTCTCCTTTGTGCCATGACCTGTTTAGATACTTTCTATGGGAAAGAAAAGAGACAAAATTCCCAGTAGGCTGGCCTTGTAAAGAGGATGATAAAATGATAAGAGCCAAATGCTAAGAAACTAGCAGAGCCCTGTGGACCAGGTGTCTTGAATGGTATCCATCTCATAAGAACCCAAACTTGAAGGGCTTATTCTTCTGTTTCAGCACTCCTTTCTAACCCCCTATTTAGATCTGCAAAATGAAACACCAACAGCAACACCTGAGAAATAAAACCTAACCCTGTCATCACACTCTCTGCTGGCAGAGACCAATGGAGTATTCAGGAAAATAGCCAAGTGCCAAACTCTAAACATTTCATTTTGACTTACAAAGCCTTTCAAATACAACTCTGAAAATGAGTCATGATCTGGGAAAGAAGGCTGGCATGAATCATCCTAGAAATATTATAAGGTTAAACGTCAGAGAATTTAATGAAATACTGTCCCGCGTGAAGAATTAAGATACAATATGGAATTAAAACCTAGGCTAAGGAAACGCCATGCCCACTTCTGCCAGCCTAAAAAACCCAAATCATCTGAAGCCACATGGTTTGGAGTTTAGTATCGAAACCATCGATGCAATAGCTGATTAGCTGGCTCTGCATATTTGAAGGAAGAGAATGAATTAGAATGAGGCAGCATTATTCTTTCCCTTGATTAGGTGGACAGTTTTGTAGACGAATGCTTTGAAAACAATAAATTTCCTGAGTGATTTCTCCACACATTCTACAAAAGTTCTGAAACCCATTAGGTCCACAAATATGATTATGCTTGTTATAACCTAGTACACTTACTTACTAGTTTCAATCATTTCACTGTTATTATCAACAAATTATTTTAACCCTTTTATAGTATTCCCCATCTTCCTATCTAAAAGGATAGGCTACCAATAAAAAACATTTTATAAAAATAAAAACAAAGCAGCAGCACCTTCATGGATTCCTGTGAAAAGCAAACAGAAAAAGAATAGAAAGGACAAACAGAATAGTGTTAATATATTGAATTTCTTATACACACACTAAACTTCAACCCTTAAACATATGGCAAAAGATAGGGGTTCCCTGGTGGTGTAGTGGCTAGATTTCAGCGCTCTCACAGCCGCAGCCTGGGTTCAATCCCCACTCAGGGAACCAACCAAAAAAAAAAACAAAACAAAACAAAACAAAACAACAAAACCATATGGCAGTATCCAGTTCATGGATACTGAAAAGTATGCTGTGAAAAAGTCCTTGTCTCCTAAACAGTGTTCATGAGAGACTGCCACTGTCCCCTGCCTGTCACACAGCATCACTGCTGCTGACTTCAACCATGCGGACCCCTTTGCTGGCATTGTCAGAGCTCCCCTGAGTTCTAGAGACCCACAGGGCAGAAGGAGAAGCCTCTGTTCTTGTGGGGAGTCCTTCTACATACTTATTTCTTCAGCCCCACTCAGCCAGAGAGAACAAGGTGAAAGGTAGCTAATTCCTTCCACAGGACAGCAAACAGAAAAGATAAACTAATAAAGCATACCTTTCTGCCTAGTTTTAGAATTTCTTTTGAGTTACTTTTAATATACTTTATGAAAAAACACCTGTTATGTATATGGTTTTTGCAAAGAATTAACTATATTCTACATTCCCCTCTGACTTATGCATACTACCAGAGTCCTTGATTCGATTACATACAGTGGTTCATAAAAGCATCATTTTTATGCCATGGTGAGACACAGACCCACACTCACCTTTACAGACAACATAAGGCTACATTCTATGGGTGACGTTCTAGAGGCACATCTTGCCTGTGACACTTGCCAAAACATACAAACAAACCACATCACTTGGATAATAGGCAAACAAAATAAAGTTCATACAAACCTTGGAATTATACTTTGCAAAAGACAGACCGCAGAGACAATCACGCCCAAACACACTGGACAACTGGTATACTCAAAATGGCATTCCCTTTGGTGCCGAGCGCCGCCATTCCCTGCATAAGCCGTGGCCCTCCCGGCACCAGCCAATACCACTCCGTTGTTAGCGACTCATGAGCACTCACTTGGCAGGGAGACCCACTGCACGTGCTGACGTGGCTCTTCTCTGCAATTTCCTGGAACAGAGAGGCCCTTTTGGAGTCATCAGAACCCCTGCAACATAAACTACATAACTCCTCTCTGCCACGTGGATTCTCAGTTCCACTGCAAACACACCTGGTAGAAGACTACACCTTGATTCTGTGTCCCCGTGTAAGTGAGTACATAACCGCACCACGTAGTGGCTAAGCACGGCGGTGTCATCTGAACCCATGCTGACAAGGTAAAGGATATCCCTGCGCTGGCACCTGCCCAGCAGTTTGGAGAGATGCTCCTACCCAGCTTGTCTGCACTGTATCACTTAATGCTGGCATCACTTCGGATGTGATCATTGTGCCTTTCCCAGCTGCTTGCTAGCTTTTGAAGATGGAGACCCTATCTTAATGCTAGGTGCAATATAGTACTGTACATGTGACAGTTCCACAGTAAATGTCTGATTTCCTTTTGCAACATAATTCTCACATTTGAATAACTGAGACTTGAAAAATCGAAAAACAGTTACAACCCTTCAGATGTTTTCATTCAGATTCTTAAACTCACAAAGTTTACCACATCTCAGACTTGCTTTAAAGATCCTTGAGCATTTAGTCAGCCAAACAGCAACTTTATTTATACTTCATTTATTGTAGAAAAAAAAAAGTAACCCTTACTGAGCACTCACAAGGGGTTAGGTGCTGTGCCGAGCTAAGAGGTTTACATAGGCTACACCTCATGGAATCCTCACAACTACCTTAGAAGGGAGATAAGACTCCTATTCCCTTTTTAAACAAGGAAGAACTCAGGCATGGGGGACCTACCTTGCCCAACATCCCACAGCTAGTGTGACAAAGGCAGAAGTCAAACCTAGGCAATCTAGTTGTGGAGCCCAAGAGCTTAGAGAAACTACCCCTGTTTGTTACTGGTTTATATTCCTCCATAAACTTGAAGCTACTTTCCATACTTTGTTACAACTGGTCTCAATAACTAACCTGTGAAGAAGGGTAAACATCATTACAGGTGAATAACAGAGAGAAAATTTCTTGCATGTAGCCCTAACGAAAGTACCACATATAGTACTTCATTCCTCTACCTTAAAATCCAGTGTTTTAGGCTTCTGTGATAGATCACATTACTGTCACCCCTCCTTGTACACATGTCCCTTGCATATATTTCATCACCCCCTGCAACCAAGAGCTTGGGCATGACTGACTTTGCCAATAGAATGAGGCAAAGTAATGCTTTGAGCCTCAGCTTCAAGAAGACACATGTATTTCCACTTGCCCTCTGTGCTTCGATATACAGGATGTACAGTTAAGTCCTTGCTTGTCATCATCGATGGATTCTTGGAACTATGACTTTAAGTGAAATGATGTATAACAAAACCAATTTTTTTCTTTTGTTGTTGTTGTTGTTGAATTTATTGGGGTGAAATTGATCAGCAAAAACAAAGGTTCCAGATAGACAACTCTACAGCACATCGTCTTTGCATTGCATTACATGTCACCACCCAGAGTCAGTTCTCTTTCTATCACCATGCATTCGATTCCCCTTCCCTCCTCTCCCACCCCCTACCCTTAGGTAACCACTATTGACTGTGTCCATGAGTTTTTGTTTCTTTGTTGCTTTCAATTTTATTTTCCATATATGAGTGAAGTCATGGTTCTTCGGTTTTTTCTGGCTTATTTTGTTTAGCATGATGATCTCAAGGTCCATCCAAATGAAACCAATTTTATCACAGTCTAATTGATATAAGCAAGAATAAAGTTCCTACAGCACATTTCTGATCACAAAAACATCACCAAACTCCTAAATAAAGACTCCCCAAAAGTCTAATTTAAATACTGAAATAAATGTAAGCTATACACACATTGAAGAAAGATGAATTAAAACAAGTAAGGTACTGATTTTTCCAACCCACGTATTCCAATTTAGGATTATGGGTGGCCGTGGTCTCTCCTGGAAGCTCAGGGCACAAGGCAGGACCCCACCCTAAACAGGACACCCTTCCATCTCAGGGGGCGCTCATGCACACACCTATACTCACGCAGATGGGACAATTTAGACACACCAGTTCACCCAACATCTGTGGAATGTGAGAGGAGACCATAGTATGTGGAGAAAACCCACATAGAAGTAGAGAGAAGGTGCAAATTCTCCACACAGACAGCAACCCCAGAGGGGAATTTTTTTTCTCTCTCATCAACATTATCACAAAATGAAGATGAATGAAAAGACATGATTCAAGGACCTGCTGTACCATGAGAAGGCCTGGGCTAGTCTGCTGGTGGGAGGAGCATGAGAGACAGTGCAGGAAAGCTGTCCCTGCCAGCCCCACCTCGCTCCCCGCTGTCTTGCAGCTCAGCTGAGATAAAGAGAGGTGCTGCAACCAGCATTTAAAGAATGAGGAATAAATGGTCACTTATCAACACCACTGAGTTTGGGGGGACTTACTATGCAACAAAAAATAACTGATACAACTTTCGGACTACAATTATGTGCTAGGCAATTTCACATATACCTTACTTAATCCTGATAACTTTGTAAAGTGATTATTATTAGTCCTACCTTCTAACTCTACGAGTTTGAATACATGTCTGTGTGTGTACACATTATGTGTACAGGCTCCATAGCAGGCCTATGAATGAGAATCTCCTGGGGTATGGCACCTGTAAATTTTTTTTTTTAAGTTCTACTGGTAATTTTGATGTGTAGTCATGGTTAAGAACCCCTGATTGACAGTCCCAAAAAAGCAAGGTCCAGCCTAGTCATCATCCAGATTTTGCCTGATTTTCATTTTTCTGCAGGACTTCAAAGTCTACCAGAGAGTCTGGGAATTAAGGTACGTCAAGTGCACAGTGAAGAATGTCAAGAATAAGTCAGTCTACCCATTGGGACAACAGAGTTCAAATACTCCTTCCTGCCACCTACAGTCAACTCCAGGTGCTTTTTGCAATGATGGCTCCCAGGACCTTTGGAGATGCTAATGAGAACCACTACAATTTATCAGTCAAGTACCACATGTTGGGCCCTGCACTAAGCACTTTAGCATAAATCTTACTTCATTCACATTTGGGAAAAAGGAATACATACTTTGACAAGGTCACACTGTTAATAAATGGTGAACTCAGGAATCAAATTCAGGTCTCCTCAATTGCAAAATTCTCATTCTTAATCTCTGAAGTAAACCATTCCAGCACCAGTGGCTCTTACAAAGGCTCCATGGAAAATGTATCTGAAACAATGACCTCTCAAAGGTCTCCAGGGATGAGGTGCAAGCTTGGGTTTCCAGTGAAAAAACCTAGCCATTGTTAGGACCAAGGCAGGTTGGAAGGGACAGAAGGAATGTGGCAGAGGTATGGGAAGTGGGGGTGGGGAGGGAAATGTGATCACAGATCGAGATCTGGGAGCAATCATTTGGTGAATAAGGCAATTTTTCAAATACTGGATGTCCAAACTTCAGAAACTACATGCATGAAAGTCCAGAAGCTCAGTCCAGCATGTACACGATTTCACGCCGTAGACAGATACAGCACTAACAGCAGTGAGCAAAGTACCAGCCAGAAGATCTGCTTTGAAGTTTGGCGTCTGCCAGGTGCTTAACTACATGGAAAAGTCACAGCCTCTGCAGAACCCAGGCTGATCCGTGAAAGCACACTCCCTGTGCCGTTTCCACAGCGTGGCGGTGACAAGTCCCTGCCACACGCTCACAGGGACTTTTCCCACCACTTCTCCACTTCATGAAAAGGAAATTTCCTCTTCCTTGGAGCCTTATACCACCTAATTCTAACACTCTGTATTTTTCAATTCTGACATTCCCCTGCTTCCCGCTATGGCTTTAGGACTTGGTTCACGGCCTCTCTAAGTATTTCTATTTCCTCCGGTGGTATCATAGACCATGGAGATGGTCAGGACAACCTCCTCAGCTCCCGTGTGTCCGGCAGCTCAGGGCCATGGCAGCCCACTGATTGCCACATTCTGAACTTTATCATTCAGAGGAACCCCACTTTTGAATTCTTAAAATACCCACCAAGATCACAAACTTCCAGTTCGTCTTTCTCAGCCCTACTGCACCTATTTGTTGATCTCTGGAATTTCAGTCCCTTAAGCACACTTCTTTTGTCCTCCTGCTGAGAGAGTCCTCTAGACTTGGCTCCCTTCTCCACCCAGCTAAGCCCCCATGGTCCACTACCAGCTGGGTCAGAACTGCATACCCCGACTGTCCTCTTGGGGCTCACAACTGAGAAAACCCCAAATTCTTGAGCAACCCGACTCTCCACATTATTTGTATGTTACCTGGGTCAGTGGATGTGACTAGAGAAAACCCACGGTCTCTGCACATTCAAGATGTCATTATGAAGTCCAGGGGCTCCACCCGGCCTCCCCTCCAAGCTGCTTCCGGACCCTGACCTCACCTCCACTTACACAGCAGCAATTTCAAACCTTTCTCATTTTCTTCATAGCACTTTTCATGATCAAAAATGCTAAGTTGTGTACTTGCTTATTATCTGCCTTCCTGAGAGCAGAGCCCTTGTCTTGTTCACAGTTGTCTCGTCCATTCTAGAAAACACTCGTTTGCAAAATAAATGAACACTTATGCTTCCTTCAGGTAGCTTTTCCTGGCGAGTATGGGTTAGGTGTCCCTCCTCCATTCTTTCATAGCAGTACCTGTACTAACTCTACCAGATACCTTGCACATTGTATTTAATCATCCTTCCCTGCTGTCCTCTTGAAGACAGTGACAAGGCTTACTCAACAACTGCATGCCTTGCTCTTAGCTCAGCTCCTAGCACTTAGTACATACTCACTATATTTGGGTAACTGATAATATTTAAGTGCTTGTCTGTCTTTAGAGTAGCGTTTTACAGAACACTACTCCAAGGGGATAGTAATAGGGTATTCTGTATGAAAAGATTCTATGACCAAATAATTTGGGAAACATTGTAACAGATTTCTTCACTGTAAGACATCTCAAACGAAGCCTTTAATGTTTAATATGCACTGTGGATATCCCAGAATTAAGCTTTTCCCAAATATAATCTGAAATGAGAAAGCAAGATTTTGCAACCATTTCTCCAAAAAAAGAGAGAAAAATAGTAATTTAGAAAAACAATCTTTAAAATTTAGTCCATAAATTGTTTAAAAGCATTCTAAGTATCCATTTCATTATAAAATGAATGAAATTGGGATTTCCTGATAGTCAACACTGTAACATTATCACCAGGTTTAGGTAAATCAGTAAACAGTTATTCAGAAAGATGTATTGATTTAAAGAGCAAAACAGTATCAAAAGCAAATGTGAGGCAGTTGCTAACCTCGTCTCCTTAGTGAATGGAAGGCTGCAAGGAGAAAGGACACATGATTTTAGGGAACTGCTGTGAAGAAGAATAGAAGCCAAAACTGTAATCCCATCGCACACCGGGATGCAGTAAATAGGGTGGCTTTTTAGAAGGCAGAAAAACAAAACAGTTTTAAATATCTTAAAACCTTTGCAGCAAGAAAGCAATTATAGATGCTACCTAAGTACTTGGGTACTGTGTCATCACTATATAGAATTGTTTCAGAGGTGATAAGGCAACTTAGTGAGACCAAAAAGACAAAAAGCATTAACTTAAGAGCCCTCGCTACACATACTCACACACACAGAAAATAAACTGCTTCTTATGGGTGACTGAAATTTTCTTCAAGACATTTTCAGTTATCTTGTCAACACAGCAAGCAGTGCCTTACCTAATTGGTTTATTTCACACAATAGTTCCTACCACAGGAACATCTCCAAATATTTTGAACACAAAAGGGACATCCAGAGGAGAACACTTTCAAAATGTGTAATCTCATTTCCTCAATTTCAACATTGCATCACAAAATACTCACTGAATTCTGTTTTCCAAAGTTAATTCCTTTAATCATCAAATAATTAGAAACTGGACGATATTCCAGGCCCTATCAGTTTCCTTTAAAGGCATACAAAGCCTTTATACTCTATTCATATCTGAACTCTTTTCATCTCCTCACTTTGTTACAATCCTTGTTTATACAAGATGATTCAAAATGAAACTAATGTAACCTTCCTATTAGTTGCACATTTTATTTTTACACATTGTAATTAGCTGGCACTTAATGACTGTTATTAGCACAGTTAGTTATCAAACCCACAATACCTTCTTTATATTCTCTTATCGGAAAGAAATACATGTACTTCAGGTTTAGTTTGGGAAGTCTGACACAGAATAAAATTTTCCATTCTTTAAATCAGCTCTCCCAAGTTAAAAACAAAACAAAACATCACCTTGGTTTATCATATATGAATGTATTCATCCTGCTGTATCATCCCTTTAAAAACAAATTGTAAACTCTTTTTGCCATGTTAATAGTTTTGCATTACAGACCTACTCACTATGACATAATAGCTGAAATTCAAAGGACATTCAATTCTCCTTATCTGCAGATTCTGTATTTGCAAATTCACCAACTTGCTAAAATTTATTTTTAGTGCCCAAATCAATATCTGCAGTACTTCCGTGGTCATTTGCTGACATGTGCACAGTAGCAAAAAATTTGAGTTGCCCAATGAACACGGTCCCAGCTGAGGTCAAACAAAGTGCTGCTATGATGTCTTGTTTCAGCTCTCATACTCTTTGGTGGTGTATTTAGAGTCACATTTTTTGCATTTTTGTGCTTTTTGTTTGTTCTCTGCTTTAATTGTCCCCAAGCACAAGACTGAAGTGTGGTCTAGTGTTCCTAAGCTCAAGAAGGTTGTAATGTGCCTCACAGAGAAAATGCATGTGCTAGGTACACACCGTTCAGGCACGAGTTACAGTGCTGTTGGCCAAGAGCTCAGTGTAAATGAATCAACAAGATATATTAAGATATCTTTAAACACAAACACACACAAAACAAGATTATGTATTGACTGGCTCGTGAAAGTCGTGACCACACCTCAAAGGAACCTACCCTGTAATTCCTCTAGGAGCAACAAATCGGTACTTGTTAATTCAGTGTTCGCGGCACGAACAGCGAGAATCAACCGTACCATCCCTGGCAGCGAAAGCTTTCCAATTTTGCAACTTTTCCTTAAAAAAAGACCGTCTAGTCCCTTAGCACTGCTCTCCACACAAGGATCCACCCCACCCTCATGCCTTGATTCGCCTTTCTCATTTCCCACTAAGTCTTGAATTTTCTCCTGTATTCTAGCATACTATCTAGCACTTGAATGTTAAGACAACCAATCCTCTAGGAACAATGCTCCAGGTAACAAACCCACCTGACAGCAGAGGGTATGGAGGGAGTGGCTGCTCTCCTGAACCCTGGGTCACAGGCAGGGCGTGCGAACACAAGGTGGAAGAAGCAGTCGGTCTCTGTGCCCTTTCTGTGTCTTGACAGTCTTCTCATTCCCCCGGCACTGCCATTCATTTTGATTCTTGCTTTCCCCTTGCTAGTGCAGCTGCTGTGGCATGTGTGTGTGTGCACATGTGTGCATGTATGTGTGAGTGTGTGTGTGCATCCATCCACGTGTGCATCCGTGCATGTGTGTGCACGCGTGTGTTGTATGGGTGGGAGGCTGGAGGTGATGGAGAGTAGAAATAGTCTCTCTACATCAGTCTCCCCAGCTGTAGCCCCACTTGCATCTGCTTCTTACTTCATAAACTCTTCTCAGCTCCACTGGTTCACACTTCTGTCCTTGAGCTGAATAGCAATATCATTAATCCTTTGTCATTATCTAATTATGTCACACGATTTAGATTTCCTTACCAAACAGAGTATAAGCACCCCAAGCTACAGCAGGGATGGCACCTCAGCTGCATTCTGAGTGAGATTGAGTCAGGGATGCTCAGGGAACGAAAACTAAGCCCTTCTGGGTACCATAGCTTTGCTTTAGACTCCAGATTCATGCAGTGAACTAGTGGGCTGGATGTTTGCCTAACAAGGAAATGTTATATGTACATTTGTGTATATAATTTACAGATATCTATGTATCTATTATGTATCCATATATCTATAAAAAACTCCAGCCAGAAGTCCGTAGATTTAATCCTGCTCTCTCATTTCTTTATAGCAATGACTAAATTGTTCAAAATATAGTTTGAGGAAGCCATTAACCAGGAACTATTATACAACAAGCAATACAAAATTGTACATGTCACCACATTAGCCTAACTACATCAGCATGAAAACTGCAAATAGAACTGCATCAAAAGCCAATCATTACTAATTTTTTTTAAAACAAATTAGGGGTAGATCTTCAATAAGTTACTTTGAACAAGAGGCTTCTAATAATATATCTTATTAGCCAAAGCATAGGAGCATATACATTTTTAAAGCTATAAAAATTTTTAAAGTATTCCAATAGATTATATCATGAATGACTCAGGAAGACTAAACCATTTCCTATGCCATTCTAAATATCTCAAGGAAAAGTTCTCTTTTTTTGAAACGAAGAAGCATCTTTGTATTCGTTTCTTAGTCATCAGGTGTATGCTATGATAGACATTCACAATTCTAGCAGCACATTAGAAAAGGCGGTGTTTATCTATACTCCCTCCAGCATTACTTCTGAATAACAATCTTGGTGTAATCTCCAACTAAATAATTCTTTCCATCCATAAACTTAGACTCCACCACCCTGACCCATTCCATCTTTCTCATTTCCTGCCAAAACTAAATCTTTACCCTCTGAAACTAAATTAAATTCCTCTAGGACAGTGTGCTTCCTATCTGGAATAGAGTTTAGGAACCTCCTCCCATAGCATTTAAGAAACTGTAAAACATATTATTACTTTGAAATAATATTAGGTGAAACAGCGTCTCACACTCTGGGACATTCAATCCTTTACGACTGATTGTCTTTCTAAACTCATTTCACACTCTCCAGAGTAAATTTTTTTAAATGCAATCTGATCCTCTTACAATTTTTCAGTGCCAACCCAAAGCCTGATGGATGATGTTTATATCCCTTGGAAATACAATGTATACTGTACATAATCTCGCCCTTGCCTAACTTTTTCGTTTCAAAAATCTATACTTGACTACTTGTATATATACTGACATCCTTCATGCTGGTCATTTCAAAATCTCTTGCATTTCCTTAGATTCTTCCATAGCTTTCCTCTTGACATCCATTAAATTAGGCCATGGCTTCTTAGCGTCAACACTATTGATGTTTCAGACCAGATAATTCTTTGTTGTAGAGAGCTATCTTGGCACTGTAAGACATTTAGTAGCATCCCTAGCCTCTACCCATTAATGCCAGTAGCATATTCTACCCTGCCCGTAAATGTCCCCTCAGGGGCAAAATTACCTCCAGTCAAGCACCCCTGAATCAGATAGTCACTGAATCCCTAGATGCTCTCAGTACCCAAAGCCCTTTATGAGCCAGATTCATTGCATGTAGGTTACAAGGTCACGCGACTCAAACCACAGCAACTCCTCAAAACGAATCATGAATGTTTCCCTTAAAGCAGCCAAGACTGGTTGAGAATGGAGAGGGAGGCTAATGGCCTATGGTGGAGCTCTTATACTGAACAATGACCAAGCAACTCCATCAGACACACTCCAGGCCCTAGTTTCTAGGGGTTTAATGACAAAACATGCTAAGAGTGACAGAAACAGGCTTGCATAGAAGCAGTAGTCACGTGCAGTAAATAGAAATCCCACGTCAGTAGACACACATGGAGAGCACAGGTAGCATCAGAAGGCACCTGAGCACAGAGGATCCAGAGCAGCCGTGGGGATACAGACGTGCTGTTGCATTTCTCTTTGCCACAAGATCTAATTAGGAACCTAACGAGATTTGCTATCATCCTTTCTCCACAAAGAAAAACACAGGATATAACCTAAAAAGGTTCTAGTGACCACATCTTGATGAGCCACAAAATAAATGATAGCAAGGAATTATCACCCACCGAATAAAATACTCTTCACCATTTGAGGGTGGATATACATTTTGGGAACAGTTGAGGAAGCTATTCACAGCCAAGTCCAAAGACTTAAAGTAAATAATCATGCTACATAACAGGTCTTGGAAAACAATGATGAATAATTATAAAGTAGTAAAACTGATTTTCCTTTGAATCTTGAGAACTAGCTCAAAGTAAATTTGAAAATGTCTGAGTCAAAGGCAGACTCGTACCCTGTAACAATCCTTGCATAAAAGATAGTACCACATACCTGAGGGTGATCATGAGAGTACATGACAACATGTGTCAACAGTGTGCACGAAAGCTGGCACTGATGATGCCCTTGCCCATCATTAAAAAGCTTTAATGACATTTCTCACTGCATAAGCATGAACCTTGTCACATTCAATATTATCACACTGTTGCGTATCACAGCAAATGAATATATTTAAATCAAATGTTTATTTCCATTTTCTGATCCTAATCTAATCAGCTCCTTAGGGCACAAATCACATGGACCACAACTCTTAACTCCTACAAGTTCAAGAACCAATTAAGCACATTGACTGGTGCTACCTAGGCAGGAATGCTCTGGACGTGAAAATCACTTTTGAAACTTGTAAAAATGTTTAAAACTTTTATCTTTTATCTACATGTAAAAATCGGGGCTACTAAATTAAGTAAAAAGACATATAAAAGGTTAAAATTTGGATTTAGTTATCTAACTGAGCTTT
The DNA here is from genome assembly GCA_004026885.1 of Lyroderma lyra. NCBI lineage: Eukaryota > Metazoa > Chordata > Mammalia > Chiroptera > Megadermatidae > Lyroderma > Lyroderma lyra. The sequence goes on from PVJL010002809.1 coordinate 84,255, forward strand.
TTTACAAGTTTCCATTTACACAAAGTTGGCTTTTTATAAAAAGAAAAACTGTCTTTTTAAATTGCATTTTCACAGTGGCATATGTCAGCCATAATATTTTGCCACTAAAAATATATCCCATAAGTGATACTAAAGACTAGGTATTTAATAAACTTAATCCTTCAGAAACACAACCATGTAAGTTATGTCAGTTTTAATAAGTACCGATACACAAGTATTTAAATATCTTCCATAAATCATACTTAAAATGGCATTTTAATGACTTAGCCTGTGGAAAAAGAGCAGTATTTTCAAATATAATCAAACATCTTTACGCTCACATTTAGAAAAGCTTGCCACAAACCATTACAAAAAAGAAAAAGAAAAATTTAAATAAAACTTTGACTATTTCAAGTCTTTGGAAGAGCCTGAAATACATTAAGAAACACAGAACGTTCCTTTTGGGTAAGTGGGGCTTTATTTCTAACTGTTTTCAGGCTGAAAGAATTAAACTTCTGTGGCGGCGAACCTCTAATGACTACGGAGCTTTCCGACACTTTCTGCTGGCAGTCTGGCAGCTGCATCACACTGCAATTAAGATGTTCTAAAAATATACAGAGAGAATATTCATGAAAGCTAGTCTCACTTGTGAAGTGAGGTGCTTTTCCTTATTTAAAAAAAACTGAAAGATTAATTTTTAAATCTGGAAAATTGCAGAGTTACTGAAAAACTAAGTGCAGACTACAGAACTCCTTTTCTCCACAAAGTAATTTTTGGTTTAGATTATTCTTTTTCTATGAGGCATCACCCTAAGGGTGTGGGTGACCATAGTTAAGCTTATTTTGCTCTCTAGAAAAGTCAATGACTACAAGGCTGAAAAGAAACACTTCTCCCCAGCTAAAGAGAATAGAAGCACAGGTTTCTGCACTTACACTGTGATCTAAAAATGAGCTGATCGTACACAAAATTTTGAGTCAGTCTTTACTCAGAAGAGAAACAGCACAGATTTCAACAGGTTCTCAAAAACTATTACAAGCTTCCAAAGATTTCTCACCTAGAAAATTAGCAAACAGGACTAAATTATTTCCTATAGCAGATACACATTCTAAAATACTATACTGACTTTGCATCAGTCCTTGTTTTTACCATAAAGCATGATGAGTAAACGATCCTTTTATGCAATCTAATAAAAGTTGTGAATACTCTATATTACAAATATTGGTAGAAATTGTGATTAGTAATTTCTGATTCATGATATTTTATAAAAACAATAAATCAAATCCAAAAATTAGCTATGACCTACACAAAACCATCAATTAGCTTTACAAAGCATCTCATACAAGATTTCAAGTAATCTTGACACAATTTTCAGTCAAACTATCACAAGCAAAAGTTACCCGCATTTGCTAAACATCAGAAATATACTCATGGGATTTTTGGCATCTATAAAGTTTACAAAGCAAACACTGAATAAAGTGATGAGTCTTTTAGGTCAAATTAAGGCAACATAATTTCAAAATGTAGGCTATTTGCTGAAAAAAGAAGTCTTTTTGCTCTCCCTACTAAGCTTAACATTTTCAGGACTAGTCTGCCAGCACTACACAGGTCAACTGGCTTTTCTCATTACACTATTTTCTAGAACAGAAAATAGCAAAGGTCAAAGTGGTAAGAGGAATGCAGGTAGGCTTTGGTTTCAGAGAATGTGCATTTTCCATGCAACAAATTAAGTATGTACCTTGTGCCTAGCTGTCACATCTGATCTTTTCTAAGTCTCTCCCAGCTACAGAAACTGTGTGGCACATGGTGATGGTGTTGCCAAGTAGGATAACTTGTCTACAGTTTTGACAGTATCTCTCATGCCCCCAAATACTTAAATCTTTGCAAGTAATCCACATCTAGGAATCCATCCTAAGAAAAAAAAATGATCCCAAGCATGTTAAAATATATAGGCAGCAAGATGAGAATAAAAAAATGAAAAACTGGAAACAACTCAAATTTCCAGCAATTAGTTAAAGAAATCATGATCTTTCTAGCCACTGGAACATTATTCAGTCACTTAAGTGAAATACAAAGATTATATAACATGGAAGAATACAATTAATAAGTGAAAAAGAACAGGACACAGGACTGAACATTTCAAGCATGTTATATAAGAACTATGCGTACACAGGTACTTAAATTACATTAACAAAACTGTTACTAGTGGTTCCCTTTAATTAGAATAAAGTAAGAAAAGAAGGGCAGACATGAAAAAAAACTTTCACTCTTTGCATTTCTCTGAATGTTTGAGTTTCTCCAGTAGAAATGTACTGATTTTACTACGGTAGTTTTCTCTTTAGAGAGAGAGAGAGAGAGAGAGCGAGCGAGAATGAGAATGAGAATGGATGGAATACTCCATTATAAAAAACAGTGTTAAAATGGAATAATTGTGCATTTTTCCTTTATTTTCTAAACTTTTTATAATGTCACATTCTTTGATTTTCAATAATTAAATCAATGTAATAACTCTAAGCATCTTTTTGTCAAGCACATAATCACTCCACCTATTTTTTTCATTTTTCAAATCCTACTCCAAGAATAGATTTACTATACAACCTGTTACAGATTCAGATAATCCCCAGATAAAACTGTATCACTCTAAATTTTTTTTTAAAAATGTTTTTGAAATAACTTCATGAGCTTATTAGTAAATTTCCTGCTTTTTGAAATAACTTGATGAGCTTATTAGTAAATTTCCTGCCCCTCCTAATTATCACTGATGACCTTTGCAGAGCCTGTCCACAGAGAGCTCAGAGCATAGCTGTGAGGAGCACAAGTCTAGACTTGAATTTCTGGGGTGTGAATCCCAATCCGCCTCCAGCTGTGTGATTTTGAATAGGTTACTTGATTTATCTTCGTTTCAATTACCCCAATGTAAAATAGGAACTATAGTATCTAATTCTCAAGGTTGTTGTGAATATTAACAGAAGAGACTAACAGCACTATCACAATGCCTGACATGGTATGCTATCAGCTTTTACCTATTAGCTAATGAAACTGCTAGCTACTAGTCTAAGCCTTGTAAAATATATGTAACAAAAAATATATTTTAATAATCAATTAGAACCACTTATAACAAAAAGGAAATGAATTTCACACAATCCTTATGCACTATGCATTTACTCCAGCTTAGATATCAAAGAATAAATAAGGAAATAAAAGAGTTTGCAGCGATGTTCTTTTTATCTTACCTACACTTTACACTGCACAACTTGCTGCGAGCTAACACTGTTTTTCTTAAACATCTCTTCTTCTAATTTGCAACTGCAGTAACTACTAACAGGATTTTAGTGTTTTCCGCCAGTCTCCCATAAAAAGGGAAAAAAGTATTATTCAAGGTCAGGGGAAATTGTTTCTGCAATGGATACTGCAAAGGCAAAACACAAACTTAACTTCAACAAATGGAGTGCTTCCTTCCTTCTTCCCACTCTTTAGATCACTCTTTGAAAAGAGGGTTTCATTAAATCAAAAACAAAGATTAAGCCTCCCCACCCTCCGGCTTTTTAAAAAATCTGCTTACATTAGGGATCAAAGAACAAATAAATATTATTCTCCCTTTCTATATAGTACCTGGACCTCCTGCTGTACTGAAAAATTCCAAACTCTTCCGTCTGTTGCTTTCTGATGGGGATAATTTTCCATTACTTGAAACAGAATCAGGTCTACCCACACTTCAGGGGTATGGATGGAACTAGTAGGATGAAAACACAGTGGTCTGGATTTCTATTATCTACAAAAGAAAATGCATGCATTGGGAGCAACGTGAGAATTAAAACCAAATTCTGTCCTCATCTACTTCAAGGGGAAAAAAAATCACATCAAGATTAAATGAATTGTAGAAAATATTTATGAATAGATATCAACCATCTGATTTCTACAAAGCAATTTTGGAGAATGATTGCTTTAATAAGAATGGTTAGGTATTACAAAGAAATGAACCTTCACTAGAAACTGTGATGCCAGAAAAGTTAAAGTAAGGTACAAAATAAATATCATTTATGTTACCTATGAAATAAACTTTTTTAAAAGTGCGGACGGAAACTTTCATAAGCCCTAAGATGACTGGTAAGATGGAGGCACTCCTTGATTCCCAAAGAGAACCCTCTGCATGTGGACATCCGAAGGTTGGCAGTGGTCCCAAAGTCTGGAAGTATTTTACCCACAAAACATCAACTGCTAGCAATTTCTGAGTCTGTTTTGCCTCTGCCCATGACAAGAATCAACTTGTTCCAAAATTCCACTAAATATGTTTCTTTTATGTTAAAACTCTGCTGTTTCTGGGAAAGCTAAAAGTTAGAATTTTTTATACATGTGGACAAAAGCTATATTTGGACCTCTCAGTCCCTTAACAGAATAAAGACATTTTTAAAGAACTCCCCTGCTGCAGTTTATTATAAGAAAGTCACTTTGACTTTTGATAATTTTAACAATAAACCTTGTTGTCCTACAGAATTCCTTTAACTTAAAAGTTCAAGAAGGTTTCATTTGTAAAAGAAAAACAAAAATAAAGCATTTAATGACATTAATTGCAAGTTTACAAATTATTTAAGGTAACAGTCATGACTTCTAGTTACAGATCATTTTTTTCTAGTCATCCCATCTATAAATAATAGGTTGTATATTTTTTAAGGTGATAATCACTTACAAGTATTAAATACTTAAAACCCCACAAGATTAAATCATGATTTCCCTAACTTCTCTTTAAATCCATGTACAACCATTTGAGGCATCCTTATTTAATCCTCCATGAAGCTGTACTACCCAACTGTACATCAGCCACACACAACTAAGACAAATTGCCAGAAATCCAGGACAAAGACTATGCACTATGACATTCTAACATACCTGCCTCAACTGTTAGTAGATAAAAAGGACAGACAGGCTATGAGAAAATCTGTAAGTTCTGAAATAAAGTTCAGCATGTGGCCTAACTCATAAAGTCAATATTCAAACAAGTGTCATTTCCTTTTGAATCATTTCAAGTTACCTTCCACCAGGATTTCTCAATCTCAGCACAATTGATGTTTTGGACCCCGGGGAAGTATGTGGTGTGTGTCCTGTGTCTTTATTGTAGAATGGCTAGTAGCATCCCCAGACTCTACCTACTACGTGCCAGCAGAATTCCCCTGTCCCCAGTTATGACAGCAAAAAAATGACTCCAGACACTACCAAATGTTCCCTGGGGCAAAAATTCACCCCATTGAGAACCACGGCTCTAAACTAAAGAGTTAACATGGACAAAACCCTAAAATTGGATTTTACTTTAAGTGATTTTTACAAAGAGACATAAAATACATGAGTTTGTTGTATTAACCAAGTCAGACTTTTTAAGTCGAGTCAATACTGCTAGGATGGTTTGATCATCATCTTGATGGAAGAAAGGATTCAAGGAGCATTGTTTTAACAACCCAAATGCTATACACCCCACCACTGCCTCTTCAATCAGGAGAGCTTTTAAGTCCATAAAAGATGACCAGGGCTCCTTAAAACTCTAGCATAGGTGTCAGGATGGAATCAATGACTATTCATGATGAACTGTCCATTAATTATTTATTATCTTTCCTTGCACTGAAGATGTGATTAATTTAAGATGAAACCAACAAATCTAAGTTGGAAGTAACCACCAAAGACTATAAAAGTTAAGGCAGACCCCCCTAAAATTTTGTGCATGGACAACTCATTAACAGATATTAGTTCCTTTCTCATTCCTTCCTCTTTCCTAAGCAAAAGTATCCTTTTCTTGAGAATTTTCAGAGAGCAGATAGTTTTACATACCCATAAAATAATCAATTTAGAAAATAAAATCAAAATGAACACTGCCCATTTAAAAGTTTGCATTAATCTTAAGCACAAGACAAATTTCTTATGAGCCTTCAAAGCAAGATTTAATGCTCGCTTTACAATATGTATCAACCAAAAACCAGACTTGAAGTTTTAAATAGGGAGTTCAACCTATAATACAGATGTTGAATCAATACCAAGAAAACTATAGCTTTTAAGGTTAACTGGCACTCTGGAAATAACATATCTAGAGTTGCCTATCAAAAATAAAATCTATAATTTTTCCAAAGAAATATTTTATTTGCGAGTTTAAAAATCTTTTTTTTTTTTTTTGCACATGGGAAACAATGCTTGAGTTCTGTAAGTCATAAACAGTGACCAGCATGATACTTACAACATTATATAGCCACATGCCAAAATTTCAAAAATTAAGCTCATAACGTTTTAATTTCTACATTCTTATTGAAATCAGTCTTCGTGTTCTTTCTCACTGCTTGAGTTTGTTTCTAAACAGACATGAGGAAGAAGTAGTAGAAATCAGAATAGCAAATACTAGATTTCTGACGGCCACTATAATTGCATTTGCTTCTGAATTAGTTAAAAAAAAATTCTTTCTCTACTTTTCTTTCTTAACACAAAATTGAAAACATACTACAGTTTTTTTCTTGCTTTTTTCACTTAACATTTTCCCATGTCTTGCAATAGTACCCCCCAAACATAACTTCCAATAGCCACTATTATGAATTCTATGGTAATACCATTTAACTGTTTTCTACTTTAGGGATTTTAAATTGTTTCCAATCTTTTGTTCTTATTACTAGGATGGAAATTTTCATGTATAATTATGTTTGTATCTCAAGTTATTTAGGATAAATTCCTGTAAGTTAATTTACTAGTTCAAGTAGTTAAGAACATTTGTATAGTTGTACAAAACAAACTGCTTTCCATAAAGAGGGAATTTACACTCCCATCATTCTTTGAGAATGTCAATTCACTGCATAGTAAAAAATAATGGATTTTTTCCAAAACATGTCATTATTTCATTATTTTAATTCATATTTATTTAGTGAGATTGAACATTTTTAATGCTTTGTATTTATAATTTTACCTTTTCCAATTTTCTGGTCTTTTATCCATCTTGCCATTGCAGTGTTAAGTTTTTCTCATATTAAACTACTATAACTCAATATAAAAGCATATAACCCTTGCTTATGACATCTAGGAAGTTTCCATTTTTAGGTTATCCAACCAACCTTTCCCTTTGTGATATTCCCATTACATTTTTGCTTAGAAAATCCTTTCCCATTTCAACATAACTATTGACATCTTTTCTTTTAGTTCTTTTGTTTCATTTTGACATCTATATTTTAAAAACACCTGGAATTTATTTTTGGTATGGTATGAAGATGGTGATTTAATATCTGGTAGCATGAGAGCCCATTAATCATTATTTCCAAACTTTTCCTGCCTATTTTTCCAGATTAACTTTTAAAATCACTTTGTCAGGTATACTTCCCCAGCCCCCAAAAACTCGTATTTAGACCACTGAAATTGCAATTAAACTACAAATAAAAATCAAGAACAATTTACAGAAGGATACTGAATACTGGTGTTATCAAGCATCCTTATCTTGGAACTGATTTTCACAGAAATCCTTCCAGTATCTCCTTTGTTTACCAATACATAGACTTTTTGTTTCAGGTAGAGTTTTTTTTTTTTTTTTAGTCTATTAGAGAATTTGCCTTCCATTTTTATTACTAAATCTGAGTATAGATTATTTATTTTGTCAAAATGCCTTTTCATCATGTTTTTGGGATTATGTGTGCTATTTATGCTTTATCTTCTAGAACCCAGGTAGTATTAACAGGTTTCTCAATCATAAGGCATCCTTTAATTCCCTACTTATAGCAGTGTATTATTCTTTAATATGTTGATGATTTGGGTTTGCTTGTGCTTTAGTTAACAATTTTACATACAAGTATTTCTAGTCTGGAAACTTTTTGAAGATAAGTTTTTAGATAACTATTCAGATTTCAATGATTACTATTTCAATTAGATGTTCAACTTCTTTATTACACTTAAATTTTCCCTGAAAAACATTCATCTATCAATTTCCAAATCTGAGTTTTGATTTTTAAAATCTCATCTACATTTACTGTTTCTATGCTAAGTTTGCTAATTTGGTATACTTATGAGTTTGATTTTTCATTTTGTTAGGTATCTTAAATATTTGTCCCTATACTTCCTGTCTTCCCTATTTCCACCACAAATTAGTTATTTGACTTAACCTCATCTCGTCTCTCTCTTGAAGTCCAATTTTTTCATGTACTTGCAGAATAAATCTTAAGGTATTCTGTGTTGTGCTGTGCTATTAACTCAACCTGCAAAGTGTCTACTTCCGGTCATACTGTGACCCTGTGTTGGGGCAGGCTGCTATGAGGTGTTACATCTTCGCATCATTAATTTAATTAATTGAAAAAGTCATTACCACCTCACTATGATCTACTGAAATGTTTAGAACCTAATTTTTAAATGTTGTTATGGTTTCAGAAAACAACCTAGTAACTAGATTCAATCTCAGAAAATCAGAAAATTAAGTTTTTCTTCCAGAAGACAATGCTCTAGTGTTTTATATTCACTCTCAGCAAACACTACATTTGCAAATACTTCAAAATAAATTATTTTCAAGGGAAGAAACAAAATATAATGAAGAAAGAAACTGAAAGTTGGAAACTGTAATGTTTACATAATGTAAATATAAACAATTTATTGAAATAAGGAAAAAATACGCTCCAGAAGTCATATGTGTCTTTTTTAAGAATGATAATCTGATTGTGGCAAAACCCAGTATTTGTGTAACTGCTATTCATGCATTCTTGCAATTTGTCCAAATTTTTTTTTTTTTTTTGGCCCATTAGATTTCCTGGTATATTGTTACCAAAATTTGGCTTGCATTTTCCTGCGTAATTTGTATATACTTCTCAGAATTACCTCCATTCTTCCCTATGAGATTCACATAGACAATTCTATGGAAGTACCTTCTTTTAAATACATTTTCCATATTATACATAAGTGGAGAGGAAAGTTTTTTTTATATGTTAAGTATCTTTAATTTTGACTCTTCTGATTTACCCAAACTCTACAAGTCAATAGGTGGCCTTATTCTTAAATAGACAGCATCCCACTTTATGTAGGAAGCCTCTCCAACTTACACTTTTTCCTCAGAAGTTTCTATTTCCCTTCCAGTGACCATAAGAAGTATAGGCAAATTTCTCTATATGAGATCAGACAATTAATTCCATGAACTCATTCTAGAAAAAGTGCTAAATACCTCACTGCTGAATATCCCTTATGGTCACCTTTGAAGTAATCACCTTGGGAAGCTATGCACCGATGCCTTCAAAGCAGTTTTGGAACTCCTTTTCTGGAATAGCCATCAGAGCTGTTGTCATCCCCCAAATCTGACAATTATAGTAATTGTTGCAAACTTGCCACCATGCACTTACATCGGCAGCACTGTACAAACAACTCGGTAAGGTTATGACACCTTGGTATGATGACAGCTCTGATGGACATTGCAAAATAAGAGTTCCAAAACTGCTTTAAAGGGTGGACTAGGCGTGGGCATCATTGCACAGCTTCCCAAGGGGAGTACTTCGAAGGTGACCATAGTGATATTGAGCAATGAGTTAAGTAGCACTTTTTCTTGGATGAGTTCATGAAATTATTCATCATTGTCCGACCTTGCATATACTTTGGAGATATTTAGGTAAGGAGACAGGTAAGCTGCTTACATTTTTCATGATAAAGGCTTAAAACACACACCTATACCTCTCAAGTAGAACTAGTGATACAGGTTAATCTAGCAGACTAAAAGCTTCTTTTCAACCACGTACCTGCCATAGTACAAGGAGAATTTTAAAATCATATGGAGAGCCAGGAGGCTCAAAATACCTCACCTGCTTTCCATCCAGTGTGCACAGCCTCTTGACCACACCTGAGTCTAGTTTAATGGCTTCGGTGATATCTGTCAAGACTTGTTCAAAGGAGTGAGCAGTCTTTTTATTTAGAAGGATCCGCACGGCTTTTCGAGGCTTCACTCCACTTCGAATCACAGTCACTAGCTTGGGTTTGATGAAATCTTTACTTTCCTTCACTTCACTTTTCACTGAGGAGGGAGCAGCCAAGACTCGGGTGGTCCCACCCTTGATGTTCACAGACCAGTTCGGATTAACATTTTTGGTGTAATCCACTTTACGAAAGGGTTCGTTTGATGCACACACGTAACTCTCACCTAAAAAACAACCACCAATTTTATTAGCATGATTATTCCTGTGACCACAGAAGAACAAATCCCAGAGACCCACTAAGTGGACACCTCAATCCAACGGATTTGCATGCCTTTCCTTCGGCATTCTCCCCACCCCACCCCCGCTTAGTTTTCAACAGCATCTACATGGGTTTTGAGAGAATAACATGCATCACATAGTGCAAAGCACTGGACAGAGAAACAAGAGATCTAAATTGTGTTTTATCAACTGTATCAGCCTGGATAGTTCCTCCGCACTGCGGTTCTCAATATCATTATCTATAGAGTGAACTTGTTGAACCAGATGAAATTTAAAGTACTTCCTAGTTCCAAAAGTCAATATTAACTAATTTAATTCTGAAATCTCATCTGCTAGAAATAACTGTATCACAAAATAATATATTCATATAAAATTATTTTCCTCCACCTTCCAATTATAGATTTCAGTCCTAATCAAAGAATGGCCACTACATCTTCACATAGCTGACTAAACTATATTCAGTTAAGATCACTTACTAATGAAGCACTGCAAAAATGAAGAAATCTTCTGACAGCTCAAAGAACTCAGGTACTTTTTTCTTTATTAAACAATGTGAATTTAAAATAATTAAACAGATAACCTTTTCTATATGTACTTAAATGGAAAAGGGTATTAAGTAGTTTAAATGATGTTTTCATTACTCATGTAGCCTTAAACTCAATTTTTATTAAGTATAACATAAAAACTATACTATTTGTCAATCGGTCAATGTTCATTAATTTCAAGTTCCAAAATTACATGTTGAATAATAATTTTTCATGGAAAAATCATACTTGCATGTTTAAAAAAAACTAATTTTTCTTATGTGATACTCAGAAGCAACCCAGTTAGTTCTTCTAGTCTCAACTTTCTGGCATACAAGACAAGAGGGTTATACTCTAAGAGCTTCTCTAAGATATTTTCAAACTCAAAAAGAATTTATTTTTTCACCTATTCTATATAATAGAATTATTAATTCTTAATATTATACTTATATGATATAGGCTTAAATGCTGTGAATGCTTAAAATAAAAAATAACCAAAATAGTGGAAGACAATTGTTGAGGAAAACCTATCAATAAAATATCATATTTTACTATTATCAGGATGTTCATGAAATCCTGATTACTAGAGAACTTAAACATTCCCAAAGGCACATGAAAAATGAACAGATCAGGTTTTCAAGAAGGGTCTAAAGAGGAGTAAGGTCTTCTATTTAAAAGTATAATTGGGCCTATCCAAGGAAACTAGGTGACCAGTCACAGGCTTTAATGCTGAGTCTACACCAGTAATCTGAAATCTAGCCCAACCTCACCATTTAGTTAAGAGATTTTTCATTTCTGTAGGTTTACCTAAATCACTTTTCATAGGTAATCATCTAGGTAAATGTCAAATAATTTCAAAAATAAGTATAAAAATAGAACTATACATCATATGCACATATTAATGAGCATAATAAACAATTATGATTTTGCTTTGACTTTATACAGAAAGTAACTCTCACATTGAAAACTTCTCAATTTTACCTATGACAAAAATGTAATTGTATGTTCTCATCCAAAATGTTAACATGAAAGAAAATAAAAGGAATCTTAGGTGATGTTATTTTATTTAAAGATCAGGGAGAAGTCAGCTGGGGGATAAGCTTTTCCCAACAAGACAAGACAATGGCAAAATGAAATAAAACAAGAGAAATTCAATACATCAGATTTCCTTGATCGACAATAGCCACCACGATACCCAGACTAGCTTCCCTTGCTATATGCCCACCCAGCTCAAACAATCTCCTGACTATAACTGTGTTATTTAGATACGAATTTAAGGTTTTAGTTCTTTGGGCACTCCAGCTGTTTACCAAACCATAAATTAGTGTTCTGTAAGATATCAGACACCTACCAAATTGATTAGAAGCAATCAGGCCCCACCCTGCAATCCAGATTCATAACACTGTAGGGATTCTCGTTTAAGATTTATTACTCCCCTGCCAAGTTGTCACTCCTCCCTTCCTCCCCATCCTGATCAGCAAGTTCACTTCCTACTCAAACTGTTCAGCTAGAAATTGAGGCATCATCCTGCATTCCTCTGGTTTCCTGACACACACGTACTATATCCTGACATCAAGCTCTGGCCACGCTATCCAAATATTTCTAAAAATGTCCCTCCTGTCTACCCCCGTCACCACCCACTTCCCACCTGGATCAATGCAAGAATCTTCTGTTGTCTGCTCATTCCCTAGAAATATAACAAGTTTTCCAAGTGAAAGTGTATTTTATGCCACTAATATAGCTTAAAAAGTATATCCTAAAGTGATGACTCTTGATAGACTGATTAAATATAAGAGAAACAATTTTCAACTTTTACCAATACATGTTAATATCGCACTTGCCAAAGCAAGACAAGGATAAGATCTCACTAAAAATTAGAGGTAAACTAGGATATAATGTATGTATATACATATATATCATGTATGGATGTAAGGAAAATAAAGCAGTCCCTCAAGTCCAGAACTGATCTGACATTCACAGCTAGACTGAATGTCATTACAAGCTGGTCTGACGCTCAGACCAGTGTTCTTCTGTGGGATATAATTTCACAGAATATCTATGTCAAACAGAGTTACTCTGAGACTATGATAAAGTAACATGAAAACAAGGTTACTGTGCAACCCACAAAATGCCAAACATCTCCCTCCCACACTCAATGAGTGACTGCCAATCCTTCACCAGTTACAGCCTTTCCCTCAATCTAATTTACCCGCCCTGTAAGATTTCATGAGATACCCAACCATAGAATTATCCTACCTTCTGATAGCACCCAATACAGAATGAATCCCTGCTTCCTTAGATCCTCCCTGAAATTATCCAACCAAAGTGCATTTCTCGGACAGGTCTAACACTCTCACTAAGACACCCCCTTGTATCATATTATGTCCATTCTTCCTTACTGCAATGAGCCCAAGTTACTCAACTATAGGTGTTCTTGGTGGTCTTGGGCTAGAGAAATTCATTCATTCATTCATTCATTCATGTTCTCTCTCTCTCCCTTTATTAACAGTCCTTTGACCATAAGTTATTATGAGGAAATCATTTTGAAAATTTTGACCATGTGAATACTACATACAAAGAGGATTTGCTTTCTGTAAAGAAAGAGATGAATAGCAGCATAAGCAGGTTATATTACACAATTTGTTTTTAAGCACAAAATGGAACAGAAAGTCTTTCAATTTCCTTTAAGATTCTCTCCAGTGACATAGTACAGCTTATTTCCATTGACATTTGTTCGAAGACATTTTGTGTTACTTCATATTTAGCAGGTTGGAAAAGTGTCCACAACTATGTTACCACCACCTGGGTATTTGTTAACCATGAATTTTCATCCTTAATCAAATGAACTGCCACCCATTTAAGAGACAGGGGGCCATTAAAAGCTACAAACTCCCCAATTTCTAGTTCTCTGAAAACCTTCGTCCCTAAAAATACCGGTGTTTTCTGAGGGCACTGGACACCAGGCACGATTCTCTTCCTACAGACCCTTTTCTCCTGGGCTTCCGTGACCTAACTGCCTTTGGTGCACCTCTTACTCCTCTGACTGTCCCTTGGTCCACTTTCCAGCATCCTTGTCTCCCACCCACCCAGGCGACCTCAGCCCCCTTCGATTCTCCATGGGCAGCTGCATTCACCTGCTGGCTTCAACCACCACCTCTACCCTGAGGACATCCCCAGGCTGGTCCTTTCTCTTGAATTCAAACCACTTACAGAACATCTCTTTGAGATAATCTATGAATATCTCACATGCCACATGTCTAAAAATAACTTCATACCCCACTATTGCCATCTTGACCTCAGACAGTCTTCCCCCTGAATTCCACAACTTACTGAAGGGAATCACCTCTCACATTGTCCCCTAAGCAAAAGCCAAGACTCCCGCTTCTCTTCTCCCTTTCCCCACTTTCAACAGAACTGGCAGAACTGTGGACTTGGGTCTGAGGACCTCGGGAATCCAAGCCCCTCCATTCTGCCTTTTCTCATTTCTTCATAGACTTGGAGTAGTTATACTCCCTGTGCCAGGCCTCACCCCGCATCTTCCACAGAGCCATCACAGCAAGTTTTGTAAAATGCAACTCTGATGCCTTTCACCTGTTTCACTGCCTCTAAGATATAGAACAAACTCCTCAGCACATCACACACTTCCAGCCTCCTCTCCTATCACTTTCCCACAGATTCCTAAGTTAGGGTCATACCAGTACATTTGTAATTTCCTTCCAAACTCATCATGCCTCCTTATGTTCATTCCTTCTTATGTACCTGAAATAACCTTCCTCCTCCTCTCGCCTTACCTCTTTTTACTGACCTGTCAAGATTAATTGCCACTGTCAAGGAAGTAAAGCAGAACTTTCGTGCATTACTAGGAGGATTTTAAATTGGTTCAATCACTTAGAGAAAACAGGGTGGCATTATCTATTGCTAAGTTGACAACGTACATAGCTTATGACCCAGAAATCCACCCAAGGAAAGTACCCTGGAGAAATGGATGCATATGGGCAGCAGGATATATATGTGAGGGTTGTCTGGGAAAAATCCAGCCATAAATGCCTCTATTTTTCATATTACATGGCTGGACACTTTCCTGATAGCTCTCGTGTGTGTAGTTGTGTGTATATGCATGTGTATTCATTTTCTCTCTCTTGCTCTCTATATATACATGCATTACACACACACACAAGCACACACGTACATGCATACAAATATACATACACACCCATATGCATATGTTCACAGAAGTATTGCTCAATACCCAAAGATGCGAATCAATCCCCATATCCACCACAGATTGTGGTGTGGTCATGTAATGTACTATAGTATAGTAATGAAAATGGACAATTAAGCCATACAAAAGAACTTGGATGAATTTTACAAACAATGGTGAGCAAAAGATGGCAAAAGCATACAAGCAGTAGGAGTCAATTTCTGTGGATCTCAAAACAGGCAAAATTAACATATATTGATTATGGATGTCTTCATTGGTGGCAAAAATATAAAGAAAAGCAAAAGTCAAGTGACTGTTTCCTTGGAACAGTTATAACTGAGTAGGGACATGAGGAGAGCCTCTTAGAAGCTGCAATACTCTGTTTCTTGACATGGCTCATAAGCAGAAAGGTGTTCACCTTATAATAACTCACTAGGCTGTGTATGTATATTTTATGAACTCTATGTAGGTATACTATATTTTTATAATAAATTTTTAAAAAATTGTGGCACTCTTGGGTCCTCTTGGACCCTGAGCTTAAAATGCATTAATTTCCTATAAGCACTGATTCTTTATCTGTCTCTTCCAGTGGTTATGAGTGGAGATTTTTTTTAAGTTTTTTAAATTCATTTTTATTATTAGACTTATTGGGGTGACATCTGTTAGCAAGGATTACACAGGTTTCAGGCATACAATTCTACAGTGCATTGTCAACTTGTTGTATAATAAGTTCACCACCTAATGTGACTTCTCTTTCCATCACCTTATATTAAGAGATTTTTTTTTTAATCAGGTGATTTTGCTGTATAAGCAGAGGCCCAAGCCTCACCGTAGTTCCACTGAACCAGAATCACTGAAAGGTGGGTAGGTTTTTTACATCTCACAAGTGACTCTGAAAACAATCTCTTGTGACAAGCCACTGCCTAGGATGGAAACTCCTTGAAAAAACTGACTGCACCCTTTTCATTTTACCCACATCTAACACAGGACCCTGGTACATAATAGGTGTTAGAAACATGTTGGCGTAAGTTCTGAGGAAAGTGCCTATTTCTAAAACAAATGTATACTGCTCATGATTTGCATGTGCAGTACTTCTAGGTAAAACATTTGCATGGTGCAGGTGTTTACACAGAGTGATCCTGGAAGGCTCAGGGTCAGGCCCCTGAAAGGTGTTGTGCACGGTCTGAGACACTCTCAGGTCATGCCAGTTGATCAAATGGCAACCTAAGGCATACAGGAAAACAAGCAGGATAGGGCTGCCCAGTACCTACTAACGTTTTTCTTCACTTCAAACCATCAAAATATCAAGAGTCCAGGGCACTTTTTCAGCTCAATAGGTGTGTCTTTCAATCAATGGAATATGTGTGTTTATATACAAATACATATATGTATAGCTTACATATAAATATGTTTTAATATATTTTATATATTATGGTTTAAAATGTTTTTAACTCATATACATAATGTTTTAACAGCTAAATCATAGTGATCCTTCAATATTTAAAATGTCAACTTACTCTCAGAAATTATGAATAGCTACCTGCCACCTTACACAGTTTGAAATTCGACAACAGTATGCCTTACTTACCCTCTTTTTTGAGCAGTTGCTATAAAGGCTCTCATCCACCTTTGTTAAAATATATACATTAACTGCCTAAAACCATTAATAGTTTGAAATTATAAACCTTTTGACATTCATACCAGAAAATCAGTTATGGAAAATTCGGATATTGAGACTATACCTAACTCTGGGAGTGGAGGCAAGTACTGAATTTTATGATGAAAAGAAAAACTTGTTTACAAGTCTATAGTACGAGGACACGTCAAGCTTACAGGAAAGACCCACCCCCCCCCGCCCCCAATTTAAATATGGTTGCATAGAAAAGGAAAAGAGAAAAAAAAGCATGGCTGACACCTTAGGTCCAATATCAGCAAAAATCTTAGGAACCTAAATTCTTTCCTAACTTCTAAAATTAAGAAAAAAAAATGACTTCCAAAGGAATGTAACCAAGGAAAATAAAGTCAGAAATGCTGCTTCTAAAGGAAGGTCTGATGTTCTTCATTAAGTACGTATTTGTGAGGTTGTGCTCCTTGGTGGCTCATTACCTGCGTATCTCCACCTGAAGCACATCAGAGACACGCTCCCCACACACAGCTGGGTAAGAAAAACACAGGGTGAGAAAAAGAAAGACGGATTTATTGTTCTGTTCTGGCAAATTGGTGTAATTGGGTTTTCTACCCAAACTGTACAGTGCCCAGCATTTAAAAATCTGGGAATCAGCCAAGTGACACACAGTGCACACTGCTCTGGCCTGGATGCTATTCCCATTCTGCATTCATTTACTGCATCTCCGGTCCAATGCCGTTGCATCCACAAAATGAATCTAGTGGCCTTTCCTGCAGCGTGGGACTGAGGGCACAAAATGACATCTTTCACCTCTTAGACCAATGCTCTTTCAACACATCTAAAAGGCAAATGGTTGAAACAAGTCATTTCCTAAAGTCACATCAGGCTGCAGAGATTACACAGGCCACTGAGAAAGGGTTACAAAAGCTACTTAGAATACCTGAGTATCTATGCAGAAGGATGCTCATGTTTCAGCACTGAAATTTGCGAAGAGTGTGAGACCAAAAAAAAAATAACTAAAAACAAAAATCCTACTAACTCATCAAAAAGCTTCGTTTAAAGCTTATCCACTGAAAAAGAAATTTTATCTAATCTCCTGGCAGGACAGAACCTACATATCAGATCTATTATCTGTCTTTTTGCTCCTTACACCTGAGCCAACTATACCCCACAATCCACAAGCAATTTTAATTCTGTGCTTATATTGATGATAAGACTTAAAAAGGTTATATCATCCTATTCTGAAACAGCTGAACAACTCCTTCTAAATCAGGTACACCAGCCCACACTATGTCCACAGCCTCAACGCTTTTGCCATCAAGTGCTATAACTTTGTTAGCAGTTAACAAGGAGAAAATGGATTTGATCTATGTAAAACACATGTGCACAGCAAGTTACGGCCACAGGACATAATTTTTCTCTGCAGGAATGAAGGCTCACTGGCAGTACAGAACTGGCTCCTTCCAAGGCATTCTGAGGTAGAGCACACCAAACTCACCCTTCAGCACCATGGTCACACTGTGAGCAAACAGTGTCTGTAGATTTATGTTGCTATTTTGCATTTTATTGTTTATACAGTTTCATTGGTATTTACACTGTCAATTTGTTTGGGTTGTATCAGTGTGTATGACCTATATGCAGAAGGACACCTACTTTATATTTATCAATATTTCAGTGAACATGTAATTCAAGTAACAGGCAATACTGTGCTCCAACAATTTGGCTGTTAGATTTTTACACTGCTTTCATTTTTAAGTATCCAAAAAATTTCTAAAGTTTGAGAAACACTGCAATGTTAAGGATATTGAGAGAGAGAAAGAAACCTTCAAATAAAAAATGGGTCCATCTAGTAATATTTGCAAATAAACTGTGGTATAATGGATATAGGGTCAGTCCTTTAATTAGCTCATCAGCTGAGCAGAGGTAAAGCATTTCTTGAAAGAATTTCCCCAAAACTTCTGGAGACCTTCCTTAACCCCTTCCTCCTTTATCCCTTAAGTGTCACTGTGAGTCCAAGAGGAAGACTTGACCCCAGTTTTAAGCAAGTGATTATGAGGATGGCTGGGAAAGACTCAGCACAAGTGATAAAAAAATCAAAACCAGTTTTTTGTCCAAAAAAGAAGTGATGCTTCAGGGATGGGAGGGAAAGGGAAATAGTAGAGGAAAGTATAATCACTGTCTCAAAACATCTAAAGGGTTGCCATGTATAATAGAAGTAGGATGAGCCTTATGTAGCTCTAAATAGTGGCTCTAGAATTATGGAGGTGGGGGGTGGGGATATAAACACAAATTTTGGATTAAGATGCTAAGGACCACCACTATTCATCAAAGAAACACTATAAGCTATAGCACTCTGCTCAGTGTTTTATGTACATTATAAGGTCCATGTGGAATCTTCTGGCTGTTGGCCTTCAACACTAAACTCATCTGAGATGAGTTTGCATTGTGCTATTTCTCAAGTTCTTTCTTGCACAGAGGCCTTGATGAACACAAGTAATAATCATTACCAAGTTTCTATAATTTCTTTTTTCTTTCCTGATTCTTAAGGAAATAAGGCAAAATACTGTTAAGTAAAAAGATCAAGATGATGGACAAGAGTATTGGGAAAGGGAGCATCATGTTATTTAAGAAATAATTACATTATTATAAAATTTAACAAAATAATCTGGTTTGTAAAACATACATAGTGAAGGAAGAAATAAATCAATGATAATATCTTAAAACTTCTATTGTGACATATTTTGGTTGTGTTTATAATAAAAATATAACCAAAAGTTAGAATAGGCCATAATTGTAGATTATTTTAGTCACTCTGTTTGAAATGTTAGTGTATGTTACAGTGTAATAAAGAGTACTTAAATTGATCTCATAAACCAGTATTTTCCCATTCCTTCAGTCTGTAAGAAGTAGCTCTGAAAAATTACAACATGACTAGCCTGCAGAAGACATGGCAAATAGGATTAAATATCCTGGATTAGAATAAAAGTTTTAGCTTGTTTTAAAAATGAAAATTTTAGCCAAGTCACAGAACATAAAAGGTACCAGACTGTATTAAAACTATATATGAAATAAATTTGCTAAAGACAATACTTAAGAATAAATGCACACACACAAAAAGAATAAATGCACAAAGTGAACAAAACTAAGTCTTAGCTACATCAGAGAACTAGCTCAAAGGAGACCCTGAAAATATTAGGGGCTTAGAATAATCCTGGGATTTAAACACATACACATACACACACACACACACACACACACACACACACACACACAGAGCTCTGGATTGCTGATCTACTATGACCTATGTAAACCTCAGGGGTCAAAATGGACCTTATTTCCTCACAGGTGGTAAAACACAGGAGTTCAGAAGCCAGGAACAAAGACCTCAACTTACAGCCCTACTTGTTGTTATTGGTGCCACAGAGCAATTTCTTCATCCTTCTGAGCCTCAGCTTCCCTATCTGCAAAATGGGGACAACAGGGCAACACAGAAAGTACCACACACAATGACTGCATATAGAACATCTGCTAAGAAGCAAGGCTCCCTAATCCTTAGAGTAGTTGTTTCTTTTATCAGAAGAGATAAAAACAGAAGTGGTGGGAGTGCAGGTAGGTGGGATGAGGACAAAGAGAGGTAGCCAGGAGACAGAGAATCACCACAAAGCCCCCGGCCCTGCCAGAGATGAAGAAAGCAGTATGACAACCATGGCCCAGCAGAGTCCAGTTCCCTTTAAGTCACAACGCAGAACCAGAACAGATCCATCTCCATGGTTTAAAACCTCATAAAATATCTGCCTTTTCTTTTAACTACCAGAGTATCATTATGTCATACTGTAATCCAAATGCTCTCCCAAATATTCCCTTTCTTTCCTCAATCCTTTAGAATTCTTCTCCAAATTAAAATTCCTCTTCCCATTACTGGTAGAAAGAATTTATTTGCAGCTGTACTGCCACACATCTGAATTTCCCTGTTGTAAGGGAATGAGATGAAGAGAAGAATCAAATTTATAGGAGCAGGTATTATGGAAGAGTCCCTCTCTCCACAATGATGACCGAGCACAGCAACTCTGACTTATTTGAAGTACAATTCAATTTTTCAAAAAACATACTTTTACAAATATATAGGAACAATTCCATTCAAATTTAATTCATACCAAACTTCCCTTGACAGCCAAGGGAAATAAAATCATTTTCTGAGCTATTTATTCAGAAGTAAAATTTATTACTGATTTATAAATAAAATGTATTTTATATTTAGAAGTAAAATCATTTTCTGGGCTACTTATTCAATGAATTTATTTTGTGTCCAAAACCCCTGACCTCATGATGCTCTCAGTCATAATGCAAAAGACAGATCCAATATACCACTAATTACCTAAGTGTTGTAATAGAGGTAAAGTAAAATGCTGTAAGTAGAAGGAAGAGTTATAAGTCTGACCTCAGGCCTTGGCTCCAATGTCTGTTCCTCTAGAAAGACCTTTTCATCATCCTGGCCAAGGCAGCACTTTAGCTGGGGTGTATGTGTATGTGTGTGTGAGTGTGAGTGTGTGTGTGTGTGTATGTGTGAGTGTATGTGTGTGTGTGAGTGAGTGTGAGTGTGTGTGAGTGAGTGTGAGTGTGTGTGTGAGTGTGTGAGTGTGTGAGTGTGTGTGTGTGAGTGTGTGTGTGTGAGTGTGTGTACACACGTATCCGCTCTCTCTCTCCCTCTAGAATATGATAGTCTTACGGAAAGAAATTGTACCCCCAGCACCTGGAACAGCAGCAACTGTGCTTTTAAACATCAAGTATTTGAGACCATTGTCCCTGAGGACTGGGAAGAGACTTTCACATCAACGTGATATTTGAAGCAGGTCTTGCAACATCTAGAAGTCTGCCAGGTAGAGAAGGCTTTGAAGACCTAAACATTCAGTGTTAATCTGTCATGTCCAATCACCATATATGCCTTTAATTGCACTGCTTTTGACTTCTATATGCAAATATCTTGTAAGTCAGTGAGGAAAGAAACATAAGCCAGTAACAAGTTCCAAGAGCTCAGTTTCTATTATTACTATAAGAATCTATCTTTTTTTGGAGGGGGTGGGAGGGGACTATAATACGGGTTCTTATGGAGCCTTTTTATTTAAGTCGAAACTGTCTCAGTAACTGTATTTTGGTTTAACACCTTCAAAGACACTGACCTAACCTAACAGCTTCAATAAAGTAGGTTTTAGTAAGAGAATGTCAAGAACGTAAGTGCTTACTTTTGTTAGAACCTCATTTTTCTTAAATTCAAGTTAAGTCATGCTAATCTTCAAGTTGGCATAATGGGAGAAGAGAAGCATCACTTACCAAAATCATAAATCTCTCCCATGCCGAAAGCTGCAATCAGCTCATTTGCTGTTGGCTGGGAGATACCAGGCAGAAATAACACACAACGACATTTTACTTTGGGATGAGGGAGATGGAGACTGATAGCTATTAATTCATAATTTTGGCTCCTGGCAAACACTTGATCAGAGCCACACACCCGCTCCCTGCTTGGTATGAGGGCGTCCGCAGCCTTGTGAGTTTTGTGGAAGACAGGTTCTGGGTAGGAAAAGGCAGCCCAGGTCATCACACACTCAGTAAATATCTACTTAGGTACAGGAGGACATATATGTTTAGACCAGAGGGGATCTGCCAACTTCTCATTCAAGAGAAACGGACACCAAGGCCCAGAAAACTAAGGTAAATTCTCTAATCCAGTCAGTAGAACCCTGGGATCCTGACTTGTTCAGGCAATATTTCAACTATCCCTGGGCATCTCTCTTTAGGACATCAAAAATTTATGAACAGCCGAAAAGTTCAGAAAAGGAGAGCACTCACGGAACCAAACTGAGACAAGGAATTCAGACTCTTAGCCCCGACCATGGAAACTTAAGAACGCGTCAGCGGTCAGCCTCCGTTACCTACCAGAGACGTCATACATTTGGTTGGCTCATGGCTTCAGACAGCTCAATCCGATTTTCTCAATATTGACGTTTATGACTAATGGTCCTCCTCCTGAGAGAAGGTCCCCTTCCAGTTTTAAAGAATAAACAGGGTCACAGGTACATATAGCACCAACCCAAGTGAAATTAATCCAGCAAGGTGAGGTAAACCAATAGGCTGAAGATGCCCGCTGGTTTAGTGAAGGGGAGGAGGAGTGCCAGCCAACACCTGAACACTGTTTTTAGCCACCAGAGACTCTCAAGGTCAAGGGCAGAAAACAAACAAAAAAAAAATCTGGGCCATGCAAATTTCTTTTGTCATCTGAGTTCAGTGGGAATGGGGTTCTGGTCGAGTGTTCATGGCCAGCAGTCTTGAGTCATCACTTTCTATCATCACTAAAAACAGTACCTCCTAAACTACAAAGTTCATGGGATGGAAGAGGCAGAGGAGCAAACTGTCGAATATAACGATGTAAAAAATACCACCAGAGGATCCTGATTAAAAAAGATGAACTAAAAATCAAAGAAAGGAGTCAATTTTTACAACATGGGCAATACCACATACCTATTTTGACTGATGTAAATAAAAACTTGAGAGATAGCTGGTCAGTTCTTCTGTGTGATAAATCTGAGCATACAAACACACAACCTTAATTAAAAGTTGAAACTATTAAAATTCTCATATGATTGATAGTAAATATTACGGTTCTTTCTTTAAATCTCTCTTGTTACAATATACTCCACTCATTTTCTGGAAAATTCAAGACTAAAATTTTAGACAAAGATCCATTGTCAGAGAGAATGCCACTATGACAAAAGAAATACACACATTTTCTTCTTTTTCAGTAATTGAATACTGCTTGAAACAAGTGGGCAATTGGCTAAACTAGGAAAACATTTCTGTTGTGCAAGTATTTGTGTTATATCATTATTTATTTACCATATGGTGGTGTAATCTGGACCCAACATATACTGATGGTTCCTCATCCTCCAAAACTCAGTGAATGAATGAAGCCAGTTATACTTGAAGCTACAGTTTGAATATTAGACTCAGTGGACCATGAATCACCTGGGTGACAACAAGCACAATGTATAATATGTGTTCTTATCAATCTGCACAGTGGTCATCTTGACCATCTCCCCAGTGATTATTCTAATCTTTGGAGTACATTAATGTCATGTAGCAAATATGTTGTCAAAATTAGTTCAGAGAAAGACATGAAAATTGTTGCCCCTCCTCACACTATATACCAGGCACAGTATCCCAAGGGCATCTGAGTAGTAAGTGCTTAATCAATAGGCATTATCCATTGCCTTGATCGCTCCACAGGGCTGCTACTGTTGGGCCAGTCAGAAAATGTGTTACTCAATTTTGAAGTATCTAGCAAATATTGCTTTTAAGTATGTAACACCATAAAGAAAAGCCCTTTTAATAATGTATCTTTATTTTATTTATACTCCTCCACTTGTCATCACCTCTTCAGGAAGCCTTTAAAATCAAAACACACAACTGACCAAGTGAATGTGTGAAGCCACTGACACACACACACAGACTGAAGAGGCAACTTCTTTTTGGTTGGGTTCTCATCTAGCCAGAACAAGGAACAATCCTGGTAACAGTGACTAAATAGAGAAACTCAATCATTTCCAGCGCTCTTCAGTGCAGCAACACCAATTTATTAGAGGTTAACTGTAGACAAAAAACTGTAGCAAGTATATAGCAGGTACTGTGGGACAAGGCATGTTGCCTAAGTTTCCTCATAGGTAAAATGGGCATATTGCCTTCAGAACGTAATGTAAGAACGTGATGAAATAACGTAAAAAACACAGTTGGCTGAAAGTTCAGTTTCCTTTCCCTGCCAAGTCAATATTGTTATGAGTACATGGAATGTGCCATTTCCATTAAGAAAGATGCTAAGAGCAGACTCTAAGTAAACACGCAATCAACAAATACTTGGGTTCTGTGTGATCTTCACAGGTGCTGTTTAGATCTGGCAATAGTTTCTTAACTACAAGCATACCCCGTTTTATTGGTGCTTCACTCTATTGTACCTGGCATAATTTTATTTATTTATTTATTTATTTTTACAAATTGGAGACAAGATCCTCCACCAGCAAATAGATTATGACTTTCTTTATTGTAATGCTTGCTTTACTGGGGTAGTCTAGAACCAAACCTACAATATCTCCTATGTATGCCTGTTCTTAATAATGTATTTTGCTTCCCTAGAACGAAAGAAGAGTAAATATTGCAAGAATTCAAGGCTGACACAACATACAGCCAAGTGAAGCATAGTTGACACTCCAGGACTACTAATTTGTAATAAGGCACCAACAGCTGATTCCAGTGGCCTCTATCATCTTAACTAGCTAATTTCAGTGGGAGAGAAGGCAAGAGATTGGCCTTGATTCACCTCATTACCAACCAAATGTAGAAAACCCTTTAGCACAGTGGTTTTCAACCTTGGCTGCACATTTGAATCACCGGGATAGCTTTTTAAACCCAGGATGCCTAGACCACACATCTGAACCAATGCATCCTATCATGGGGGAGGGGAGGCACCCATATTTTTTAAAACCCCCAGTAAGCCAAGAGGCAGCTAAGGTTGAGAACTATTGCCTAGGGTGACCCCTCCTCACCTCATGTACCTTCTGCTGCAAGCCAAACCAGGAAAGCCAACCTAGAACGTTTCACAACCACAGCTTATTAAAAAAAAAGCAGGTACAACAGGGCCCCATACGCTGGAACACCACAGGTGTCTGTACTGAGGTCCACCCAGAGGAGAGCCACTTTTTCAAATAGTTTGCACTTCAAAAACAAAACTAAAAACCAGTTCACCAATTTTATGAGATGTCACCAAAGTCCAAAGCCGTTAGGATTTTTTTTTTTTTTTTAAGGCAAATCTCTTGGGAAGGACAGAGTATAGATGGCAGCAAGCTCCACACATAGAGCCTAGGGAAAAGTAGTCAGAACCATACAATTCCCCCAGACAGCCTAGAAAACACCCTGCAGGCTCCCCCACACGCCGGGCAGGCGGGTGAGCGCGGGCCGCCACTGCACCTGCTCGGCCGCACCTGCCGCGCTGGGCCCTTCCCTCTTACCTTCCAGCAGCTCGTCCAGGCTGGTGACCTTCCGGCTGCCGTCGATGGTGTAGATGGTGCGAACACCCTGAGGGAGGTTCACGTTGTCCGACAGCGAGCGGGTGAGCTCCATGAGCAGCGCATCGAAGGACCGGAAGCGGTCGCTGGAGATGGCAAACACCAGGCCCTTGAAGTAGCGGTCCCCATTCCGGTAGAAGCGCGCCTTCTTGGCCTTCTTCTCTGAGCTCAGGGCCTGCAGGGTCCGCGTGCGGTAGAAGCTGCAGTGGGCACTGTGCGCCGGGCTGGGGATGAGCCCGTTTCCCTTGGGGCCCGAGCTGCTACTACCCCCGGAGGAGCTAGGCGCCCCTCTCCGCGACCCGGGCCGCGGCCTTTTGTCCCGTTCCTCAAAGTGCTCCAGTTCAATGCTCCTGGTGCTGGCCATTGCCGCTGCTCTGAGGGCTCCCCGAGGGGAAAAAAGAAGTCCCAGCTAAAGCCTGCAGGTAGCCTACTGCCAATACGCGCACCAGCTCAGGGACGCCTCGGCCTTAAAGCACTGAGACACCTGGCTCTAGCATCCCGCCCTCTCCTCGCAGGTGGAACCCCTGAGCCGCGGACGCGCCCGCCGGCCCGCGCCCCGCTAAGAATCAGCACACCGTCCAGCTGCCCGGCTCATTGTCCAACGCGGCTGGCGCCCGCCGCGGAGCCCCACGCCTCCCCAAGCGCCTCCTCCACCCAGCCACGCCTCACAGTGCCCGCTCGGACGTCCCCGCCTGCAGCCGCTAAGTTGGGCTGCCCCAGGCTCGCCCCGGGCCCGCGGGCGCACACAAAGCTCGGCCGCCCCGCGCGGCTCGCGTCCGCCGGCTGCTCCCGGGAGCGCTGCGGGCAGGACGGGGCGGGTGAGGGGCTGGGAGCGTGGGAGCGGCGCCGCGGGCCCGTGGAGGCGGTGCGCCCAGCCCAGCCCTCCCACGCGCCCGAGCTCGGGGCCCAGCCTCCACGCCGCCCGGTTCGCCCCCAGGCCCTGCCCGAGCGGCGGCGCACGCGGGCTGGTTTGGGAGGGCCGTGGGGGGCCGCTTCCTGCTACAGAATCCGGCCCGAGCGGGAAATAATGCAGCCCGCCTTCGCCGCGGTGATCCGGCTTGGACCACTAGCGAGCATCCGCACCCGGGGCCCACTACGCCGCCTGCCCTGCCCGCTGTCAGGGCTGGAGGGGGCTTCTTGCCCCCTGTGGATGCCCAAACCGGGAGAGAGAGAGTGGTGCGCGCGGACGCGCGGGGGAGCTGCAGCGCGAGCGGAGCGGCTCCCCCTGGGTCCTAGGCAGCCCCGACCGCCTGACAGCTACAAACCCACGCCGTGTACTAATAGGCGCAGCGGCCGCACCCGCCCCGCCGCCTGGGAAACACAGAACTGCAGGAAAGAAAAAAAAAAAAACCACAAAGGAAGGAGATTCAAGGGCAGAGATCACATCCTTTAGCCAGCTTGCCATCTTCCAAACAAGGAATTAAGGCCAGACGAGGGTAGAAACCTGAAACAGGACATTGAGTTTGAGCACACATTTTAATTTTTAAAAGCAGATTTGGAGCTTTATTTAGAAATCCTTTGGTAAACAGCCTTCTCAGTTTCCATTGCAGATTCTATAACACGTTCAGTAACTTTGAATGAATGAAAGAAAGCTCAGAAGTTACTGGTTTTTGAGGGATTTATTTAACCTACAAATATTTATTCAGAACATACCATATGCCAGACATGATTTCTGCCACTGGGATTTCATTAGTGAGGGAAATGGACAATTCCTCCACCCTCCTGCCCCACCCCCTACAATTCAAGTGGCATTTAAGGTTGTCAGCTTGAGCTATGTATTAATAGGTCGAACACTTGTAAGTGGCCATTATACTGGAAATCTTAATTTTGTAGTGTCCAGCCAATGGCAAAAGTATATTTTCCAAAGGCTTGTGAAACAATTAGCTACTTCCATTTTGCCATCCAGGAACAATGACACTAAAAAATGTTTAGTTCTAATGTAATAGGTGGTAAGCTATCTGCAAACTTAAGTTATACAGCACCTGGTCCTCTGAGTGGTCTGAGACAGCAAATCCAAACTGACCTGTAGGATGGGAAGGCCTGATTCTTTTCGTGCAATGAACCGAGTCCTGGATGAGCATAAGAGAAAGAGGAAATATATGCTGTAGTTCTTCAATAGCTGTGAAATTTCTGCCCCTGGTATGGCAGTGCCCTAGAGGATTCCTGCTCAGTGCACCACAGTTCTCCCAGGGTAGTTTCAGGTATACAGTAGTACTTCAGCACTCGTAGTTAATTGGTTCCAGGAGGCATGACGGTACCAAAAACGATGAGTATCAAACACATTTTTTTCCATAAGGAATAATGTAAATAAATTTAATGCATTCCCAAATGAAAAATACACAAAATGACCACAGAAACTAAGATAAGACCACAAAGGATGTTCACAGGGCAGCACATGGCAGAACAGGGCGAGAGCTACCATGTGACTACCTTGTGACTCCTTGTTTTAGCTGTAAAGAGTAGGAAGTCAGTAGGCAATCAATAACAACAAATTCTCCCTTGCATATTGAGTACCAAACAAATGACGAGTACCAGGACAAAATTTTCACATCAAAATGCAGCAAATACCAAATTCAGTGAATTTCAAAGCGGTCAAGTACCAAGGTATGACTGTACTTGGGCATGCCTGACTTCTAGAACCAGGACTGGAGCATGCTGGGAAGTCAGAGTGGATCAGAGATTTCAATGTAGTTTTTCAAGAGGAGAAATTCTGAAGTATAATTAGGTCCACTGCCATGATAGATCTCAAACTAAATCATTAAATTAGAATTTCTGGAGATGGGTTTCTCCAACAGTATTTTTTGAAAGTGCTCCTAACGTATACCTAGGATTTTCAAACCATAAGCTGTAACATTAGGAGTCAAATACATGAGTCACTCTTCTCAAACTTTTATGTACTATGTGTATTTGGGGAATCTCATAAAATGCAGATTCTAATTCAGTAGGTCTGGGGAATTTGAAATTTTATATTTCTAACAATGTCCCAGATAGTGCCAACACTGCTGGTCTTCATACAACACTTAGAGAAATAAGGATGGCAAATTCTTGAGATAAGGCCCCATTAAGTACTAGTCACTGCAGAACTATCAACTTTATAAATGGCTTAAAATGGGTATTTTCATTTGTTTGCTATTAGTGTTTCTTGCAGAAAAAAAAGAGTTTGTAATATATTGCTGAAGTAACAAACGATCCCAAACTCATTGACCTACAACAATAAACACATATTACCTCAGCAGTTTGTGTGGGTCAGAAATCTAGGAAGAGCTTTCCTCCAGGCCTCATGAAATTGTAATCAAGATATTGACTGGGGCTGCGGTCATCTGAAGATCTGACTGAGGCTGAAAGATCCACTTCCAAGGTGGCTCACTCACATGGATGTTGGTAGAAGGCCTCAGTTCACTGCCATGAGAATCTCTCTATAGAATCTCTTGAGTGTTGTCAGCTGACTTTCTCTAGAGCAAGCATCCAAAAAAGAACAAGGTGAAGACCACAATGTCTTTTATGATGTAGCCTTAGAAGTCATACAATGTCATTCCCGAAATATCCTCTAGGTTACACAGGTTAGCCATATTCAGTGTGGGAGGAGTCGATACAAGTGTAGGACCACCAGGAATCAGGATCACTGGGGTCATTGAATAAGCTGGTAGCACAGGTTTCAGTCATTAAATTTGTGGGTTTCAGTCATTCAATTTAGGATATTGACATAAACACATTGTCTCATTCAAAGACCCTTGATGAAAGATTTGGCTTTTCTTAAGTACTTACTATACAGTAATATCATATGCCAGTATTTTAAAATTATTTCCTAATATTATATCCCTAAGTTAAACAAAGATTACTGGTTTTTTTAACAGGGGTAGGGGAATAAAAGAAAGTATTTTCATAGCTATTACTTAGTTTAAAAACATTTTTTGCACCTGTTCTTTGCATTAATTTGTTTGAAGAATTTTATCACTGACCCTCATATAAGAATTGAGATGCAATTACTTTTCATAAGATATTTACTTAGTGAATATAGTTTACATATAACAAGACCCAGTTGGCAAAAATTTGAAGATTTATTGAGGTGGAGAAACATTAGTTTTAGCATTACAATTCTAATACAAACAAAAAATGTGGGCTCTAGGTAGGCAACTATTAGTTATAGTTTGGGTTACTTCATGATTTAGAATTTTCCCCGTTCAAGAGGTTGAAGAATTTGCAGACTAAAATATTTTAACTGGCATTTTCTTTGTTGAGATACCCCTTTTCTTCTGAGCAAGAAATAGTATCTGAGTTGTTAGTCATCTGTCCTTCCAGAGATGACCTAATCCTTGGTGTTAGCAAAGTCTACCAATTCTGCTTCCCAGAACCTGATGGAGCTAGCCCTGACTCTTCACCACGTGAAAGCCCACCTTGACCTTAGCTCTGTTTGTTGTGAACTCTCTATACCCTTTCCTAACCCCTCTTAACCAAACATTTATCTGAATAAAAACTTCTTTGCAGAGTACTTTAAAAATGGCTTCATTCCTATGCTACAGAAAATCCAAAAATTTCAGTCAAAAATCACTTCTTCATTTTTTTGCATCATCAGAATCGACCCCTTTCTGCTTTTAATATATAATACTTTAAAATTTCACATCTGGTAAATGTGAAATTTTGTTAGAAATATCCAAGAGGGGTCTCCTAAAATCCACGTGGGGCAGAAAATATCAACCAGACATGAAGGAGAGGTAATTGTTTTTTGGTCTCTACACTTCTCTTTTGGTCCCACAGATCAGTACTACAGTTTTAAAGCTGCTTTTAGCTTAGTAGTAAATCCCTCTCCCCCTACTCACCTCCCTGCCTCTACCTTGACTAAGAAATACAATGCAAATGTTTAGCATAGTTTGTTTAAATGACATTTTATTACATACTTCCTTGTGGAGCTTTAAAAAAGAAACTTGACTTGAACATCTTCTGGTTTGACTTCATGTACTTTGCTTCTCAAATGCATTGGCTAGTCTTCAATTTTGACCAGAATTTCTGCTTTTAAAGTCAGTTTTCCAGAGACTCCATTATTTATTACATAAAGGATGCTGACGAACCTTTTAGACTGCATTGTGCTGAGACTTTCTGCTGTCTCATGTTTTCATTACTGTCCACGACGTGCCAAGCATTTCTCCCAGAAGACAAAGTGATGAAACAACGATTTTCAGTGAAAGGGCCTGTTGACTTTGAACTTGAATTTTTGCAACTGAGCATTATTTTGTATTTCATAATCTTTAATGATAATAAATTCTAGTGTTTTCTGTCAGGCTTTAACGGGAAAGTACAAAGCAAAGCTGTTCAGAAAGAGACTCTATCCTACCCTGTAGCCTGCACTCAGACTGGAGAGAAGACTGAGACAAACTGTTCTCTCATTTGTTGTTTCACCTTGGGAGCTTTGCTGTCCTTATTAGTGATGATTTTTGTAGCACTTTACAAATATATTGGTGACTTCTTTATGAGAGAATGCTTAAAACCACCTTTTCAGTTTCAGGAAATTCAAATTTAGATCATTCATTAAGTCTTTAAAAATTCAAGCTTATTTTTTTCTAAAAATATGATGAATTGAAGAAAATGTCAAATATTAATGCTTTAAAATGTATATAGCATACATGTACTTTATTTTTCATGAGAAAACTGTGGTCGAATAGTTCTTATTGGCACATTCACTTACACAAAGTGTCTAGGACAAGGTCCCCACTTTTCTTGTGTATTTTATATATTCAAAATTATACTCAGTTATTTTGTCACTTGCTAGTCAGCTGCAATAACTGCTAAAATGAAAATAACAAAAACATTAAAATCATATAGCAACAATTTTCCTTAAATCTTTTCTTTTTTCTTAAATTCCCCAAAGAAGAAAATCTAGGCAAATAGTACTATTCCTACTTTTCATGCAAGGGAACAAAGGTATAGCTGAGTGATTTCCAACAATTATTTCAATAGTATTAAAAGAATGACCATGAAGAAGTATGCAGTACTCTTGTTTGGTTTCTGTAGAATCAAATCCACCAAACCTAATATAAAATGTATTCTTTGAATCTAGGATTTTGCTTTATTTAAAATTAAAAGAGAATTAGTTTAAAACTGATCATGCTTTTAGTAGTTTCCTGTGCTCAGGAGCACATTCTGTGTTTATATAAATACTGAATCTGACCAACTATGATCATGTCATTCTATATGTTAGATTAAAATAATGATGGTGATGACTATGTAAAAGACAATGAAGCTTTTATAATGATTAATAAGTAGTTATTACCAAGTTAAAGAAACATTATAGATGAGGAAATAAAGGAAAGATCAAAGAGCAGACCTAGAAATTGACTCCAGGGTATGCTAACTCTAGAAAATATTCATTTCAAATTTCAAAAAGCTTTCAAAATTCATTTATCATAAAGAGGTCTGTCTCTAGAAATTTATAGTTAAAAATTAATGATTTGTAAACTTACAGTAGGTTATAATGCAAAGTAGTTATTTTAGGATGAATGTTCTGTACCCCATGCACATATTTGAAATACTCAAATATTAAATCAATACATTTATCATATGGGGATGAAATAATGAGTATTTCCTTACTTTTGGTTAAATCAGTTATGTCCAACCTGTGGCCCAGGATGGCTTTGAATGCAGCCCAACACAACTTTTTGAAACATTTGAAGATTTTTTACAACCTTTGTTTTAGCTCATCAGTTAGTGTATTTTATGTGTGGTCCAAGACAATTCTTCTTCCAATGTGGATGCCGCTGGGTTAAGTGTTTTGAGCTGATGTGATACTTTCTTTGCCCTAGCCCTGGAATCAGTCATTCCTCTTCCTTTTAATGAAGAATGATATTTAGGAGCCAAGCTTTGGGTAGTAGATGTGCTCATTGCTACCGGGTTTTAGCTGCTCCTGGGCCCCACTGAGAACAGAGCTGGGAATACTTGTATATATACATATACACACACTGGAAAGGAAAGGAAAGGAAAAGGAAGTTAGACAAGGCTTATTCAGGGATTGGGTAGGAAAAGTACAAGATGTGCCTTGAATAACTTTAGGTGCCAGAGTGACCAGGTGAACTGAAGTCCTTGAGAATCTGCAGAAATCTTGGAAGGAGATTGAATTATGTAGGATGACTGGCTTGAGATAATTGTAGTTGAATTTCTAAGGACCAGTTTGAAATATGACTTGAGCCCAAGCTAAATATAGGGAGGCCAAACCAAAGCATTCTAATGACAACATTTTCCTTAGATCGTAGATCTGACAGGACTGAGACTTTTTGATCTCCTCTTTTGTACATGTTATCATGAAGTACAATATAATGCAAAAGAAAAAAGGCTTTGATTGTATCACTTTCCATGTCATAGTTAATTCTAACTTGCAACCCAGTGGAGTTAACTTGACTCTTCATTTTCATTGCATCTAAATCCCTGAGAAATTTTAAGATCCAGTGATGGCCTCTCATTACTCTTAGAATAACAATCAAGCCTTTACCTTGGTCTGTAAAGACCTGTACAATTTGATTCCAGCCTGTTGCCACTCACACCCAGCCCTACATGCATTGGCCACGCTACCCTACACTGACCTGTCCTAAGATTCAGCTATAGACCAAGCTTTGTCCATTCTCAGGGTCTTTGCTTATGTTGTTCCTTCTGCTTAGGATGCTCTCTGTTCTGCCCTCTTTGTTGGCCTAATTCCCTCTTTCTTCTAATGTCAAGTTAAAAGTCACAGCCTAAAAGTCATTCTTTGTTCTCCTACTATAGGTTCCCTGGCCTGCTTTAAAGTTTTTAACAAAATTAGCATTTAAGTATTTGTTTACATAATTATTTGTTTGATTTTTGACTCCACACAAGATTGTATAAGCTCCATTACATCAGGGATGATAAAACAGTGGCTTGCCTAATTGTAGGGGCTCAATATATTTGTTGAAACAATAGGAAAGTAAGGAAGGAAAGTCAAGAGATAAATAATTCATTGTTGTCCCATATATAATGTTACTTCTTTTGAAAAATATCATTAAAATTTCTAGAAATGTTTTTTTACCTTTATAATTACTATTGTAATTTTATCTTTAAATCATTACAAATGGAAATATATAAAGTTAGTATTTTACCTATAATTTTAGTTCATGAGTTGCTTTTCTAGAATTGTGAACTGTACTTTTACATGCACACAAAGTGCAGTGCTGTTCAAATGTTTAACAATCAACTCTTTAAGCATGGGTCTACCATGAACATTCGTTGATAATTTCATTTGCATTAATGTCTAAGGTGAAAGAGAAAATGAAAATGTATGAACTTCATTCATTTGTCACAAGAGTAGTAAACTTTTTGACAAATTGGATAATAAAATTTTTCAAATACTGGAAAAATATCCCTCAGTTTTTAATTCCACTCACAATGTAACGACAACAGGTAGGATACACTGCCTGTTATTAACATATTATTAACATATTCTCTACTACTTTCTTAAATCTAGACCAGTGGTTCCCAACCTTTTTCCACTTGTGTACCCCTTTTAAATCCATTTCTAAAAATTGTACCCCTTGTTTTTAAAACAGCTGTTTTTAAATACACTTTTGTTCAGTGCCTATCTTAATATAAAATAGTGGAAATGAGGTAATAAGTTAGAAAAGAAAAGTTACTACACTAAAAGTACACACCACAGATTTAACTTTACAATATTCATAGCATGGTTAAATATTGATAATGATGATCAAATATTTAAACATTAAATTAAAAACTACTTGAAAAGAATCACAATTAAAGAATGCACTTACTTTCACTCAGTCAGTAACTCAAACAGTCTGGCTACAGATGTATTTATATGTTTGAGGAAGTTCTAGAAATGTCAAACAGATTGTTCTGAAACTGTGCATAATGATTGGTAGAAGAGCAGTTTGGAGGAAGAGTTATGGCCACGCCCTCACCAATCATCATTTGCTAATGTGATATAATTTTGAAGTGTATCCATCGATGGTATTCAAACTTAACATTTATTGTTCCATAACTATGTTTTGCTTTTTTTTTTTTGCTTTACTTATTTTTTTCACCATTACTGATCATTTTTTGTGTACCCCTGAACAGCCCAGCAGATACCCCGGGTGGGTGCATGTACCAGTGCTTGGGAACCTATAGTCTAGATAATTAACAAAACAAAAAACTCAACCCTGGTTTGAAGCACTTGCCTATTTCCTTAGTGTAAACACTCCCATCATGGCAAATTACAAACTCTCAATGAGACACCAAACAAGGTGGAGGTGGGAAGACACATGTATGTAGTGGTGTGCCATTGCGTAGTATTTTCACTAATGGGTATTTGTTTAATGTAGTTTTTAATAATGACTGTGTTTAACAAGTGGCTTGCAAAGTTCCTGAAAACTGGAACAACTGGTTCTCATAAGCCAATATAGGTCAGCTCCAGCATACCATTGTACATCCACAGATGTGCATACACAGAGTGTGTATACTCATGGTTTTAGTGTAGATGCAATTTGTGTTTCACATTTTTCTTTGAGTTTTGTTTTATTTTTTCATTATTAAATTTAAAAGGCAAACTAGAAATATATTTCAACATATCTTTTTTTGTTGGAAATTTAGTTGATTTGCAGTTTTAAATTATGTCTATATTAAATATATTCATACAGTTTATTTTTTTTCCTCTGTAGATATATCTATCAAGAGTATACTTCTAGGAATGAGATTATGGATTTTAAAAGTTCTTATGTCTCTTGCTCTTTTAAAGACTTAGAAGATTCACATTTTATTTAGTTTATATTTTTACATGTAGGGATGTTTTCTAGTGCCCCAATATGTAGAGGGAAATTTATAATCCAATGGTATTGTAGAACTACATTCAACAGTAATATTAAACTTGCCCTAAGCAATAATGGTTACACTGGTGAAAAAGTGTTAATATGTTTTTATTTGTTTGGGGGAAAAAGATGGGGCATCAATATATTGGGAGGGGGCTGTGGGGAAGTTTACACACTTGCCACAAAGGACTCTGCACTTTCACTGTGTCCATTGTCATGTGACCTGTACTGGCTAAATGGCACCATTTACCTGATGTAAAATGTCTCCTCTTCCTAGGAATTGTTTCTTACAGTTGCTCACTCTTACAATTCCTGTAACAGATTAGCCCCAGTCCTATTCCACAGCCCAGAATTCACATATGCAATCAGGGAATTCCAATATACTCAGACGGTTTGTGGCTTGGTTTTGAACACTTGCTACAACCCTTCCCTTAAAATACACTCTGTCCCATTCTACACCTTCTTGCCTTCTGATCTAAATGCTCATTTCCCCATTTTCAACCTTTCCTGATGCCTAAAACCATCAGACAATGGGACCCACTGGACTGAATTTGGTTTGTCCTTTACGTAGGTCACCTTGAAGTGACTTGCATAAAAGCTACTTCTGATGTGAGTAACTGTTGGGACCCTCCACCTCAGAGTCTCTCCTCCTCCAACTCTTTCTCACTGTGCTCCTGCCCAGTCTTTCAGGAAAACATGCATGTGTTCAGCTAACAGATATTTATCCCAGACAGCTGGGATACAGCGAAAACAAGACCGATAAGCTCTATGCTGTATTGGAGCTTACATTCTAACTGTAGAGAAAAACAATTAACAAGTAAATGCATAGATACCTAAGACTTTCAGGGTAAAGAGAAGAAGGAAGAAAGAAGTAGGAAGGAGAAGCAGCAGCAGCAGAATCACGTTGCGCAAAAGAGGGCCAGGTGAGTGGAGAACAGTATTAGATGAGCTGCTAAAAGAAGGAGCTCTGTGGCAGTGGCATTTCATGTACATGAATGGCTAAAGGGCCCAACCAGGCGACACTTGGAGGCAATTATACCACACATAGAACAGCAAATGCAAGGGGCCTGAAACGAAAAGGATCCTGATGTGCTGATGAAATAGAAAGAAGCCCAACGTGGTTACAGTGTAGCCAGAGAGTGAGAGGGAAGTGTGAATTGAAGACAGAGAGGTAGGCAGGGTCCACGTTACACAGAGCCTTACAGGCCATTTGGTTTGATTCTTAGTCAAAGGAGAAGTTATTTTTTAATTTTGTAAGACTAGAGAATACTTATCCAGTCTTTTGAGTGCAGAGTAATGTCCACAGCAGAAAAGGTCATCCATTATTTTTGTAACCTTTTTGAGCATTAACAATTTACCATTTATTGAGTGCTTACTATGTGTTTGGCACTGTATGGAGTACACATATTTTCTTGTATTGTCTTCACAACGACCCTCTAAGTCGTCCTCCCTCTACAGGTAAGAAAATTTAGGTGCAGAGAAGGCAAGTGACTTGCTAAAGGTCATGCAGCTAGTATGTACTGCAGGACCTTAATTCAGGTTCAATGAAGGCAAACGTGAGTTCAATTTAGCAAATGGGTACTGTGGGCACTTAAGGACTTACAAAGGCTTATCCAGGGTAATTAATATTGAGGATGACCCCAATTTACACATTAAATTGGGAAACACTAGATGCTAACTAGATTTCTACGTGATTTACGTACGTGTCCATACCATTTAGTATGATAGGGTATGATGAACAACAACAAATGTGACTTGACATTTTGTCCTTACCTACTGAAATACCTTCAGCTCTATTTTGATAGATGTGACAATTTCCATATACTTCCAGCTGACGATCTATTTATGAAAAGTGGGTTTGGCCCAAATGATCTAGATGGCATGTTTATGCTCATCAGATTTATCTACTTTATTGGAAGGTCAAACAATTAATAGAATAAATAACCAAATTTCTAATATAATTAGAATACTGTAGAAATTAGTTATTTAAATGTAAATTGAGTGGACATGTTGACATCTCATTTTGCATGTATATCTCTGATTACAAATATTATATAACCTTTATGTTTAGATTTTTGTTGTCTTATAGTAGAACCTGATAATCTGAATTATCACATTGAATAATGTTACCCTCCAGAATTTAAAAAACAAAACAAAACGCACATTTTCTACTACAGGAAATAAGTAAGATGTAAGTTTATTAACTCCCATTCTATAATGACACAAGGGAGAGTGCTTACTGTTTGATAAACTGAAAACAAAATGGACTTTGGAGAATAAAAATGGAATCTATAACCTTTTAAGAGGATGTAGTTCCTTTCCTTCTTTCTCTGTGATTTTCTTGTCTTATTTAGTTGTGACAATGAAATCTATTGAAAGTGGTTTTTCCCTTTTCCATCAGAATGGAGAGAGGAGACTCAGGTTACTAAGTCTCTGAAGATGCTCTCTGTGTCTTAGCTAGAGAAGAGTTTCTTTAGTGGTCACCTATGAAAGCTTTAGTGGGTTTATGGAGTCCATGAAACCACACACAATATGTTGCATTTGGGAATTTAGGATGTTTTTGTGAGAAGTTCTCTAATTTTAATCACTGACTCAGAAGGGGCTGAGGCCCCCCCAAGGAGTAACAAACACTGCTGTTGAGTGGTCATCCTGTCATCTGGACACCAAAGCAGATACGTTGGCTCTAAGTCAAAAGGGTTGTTTAAGACGAGGTGCAGATTGGTGTTAGTACGGTATTACTTGTTATTACAAATAACAAACACACACATTGCTTTTAATACTTTGTGTGAACAAAAAAGTGGGTTTGTAACAAACCTAATCAGCTCCTGAGCTACTTGGCAGGCCTGAGAAGCTCAGTGACCTTTTATGATCTGATCATAAATTCCTAACTGGGCAGGTCATGGTAGGTAGTCATGTCGCAGGCATGCAAGTTCTTTAGTAAAGGTTAACCTTTGACTTAAGGAGTTCTGTCCACTGTTCTTATGCATCTAGAATAACATACCTTTGAAATACAGAATAATCTTTTGCAGACCCCTCATAACCACCTTCACATGCACTCTTCATTGTTATCTTGTTGCCCAAATACTCTTTCTATTTACTGTAAGTGTGAAGTGTTAACTCTCCTGTACCCACCAATGTAAAAAGAGTGTGTATCTCTCCATTTCACTTTTTAATCCAATCCTAGAGGTTTTCTGATTTGCTTTCTCCCTGCCTCCTTAAGCTACCACCAACAGATGTCATGGAACTTTCCTTATGTTTTCTCCTTTGATTCTAAATGCATAAAATGAACTATAAAGCTGCCATTCTTTGGAGCATTTTCTCAATATATTGAGATCTTCCTTCTGGGCATATCCTCAAAATTTGGCTAAACCTATTCTTAAATGAATCTACTATAGGCTTGAACATTGACATTTATTATAAATAATGCATTTGAAGAATATTACTTGGCCATAAAAAACAAATGAAATCTTGCTATTTGTGACAACATGGATGGATCTATGCTAAGTCAGACAGTGAAAGACAAACACCACATGATTTTACTTATAAGGAATCTAAAAATCAAAATAAATATACAAACAGAACAGAAACAAACTAATAGAGATAGAGAGCAATCTGATGGTTGCTGAATGAGAGGTGGGTTGGGGGTGGGTGGAAAAGGTGAAGAGATTAAGTACAAACCAGCAGTTAGAAATAGCCATGGGGATATACACTACAGCTTAGACAATACAGCCAATAATACTGTAATAACTGTGTATGGTGTCACGTGGGTGGTAGACTTATCGGGGGGATCACCTCATAAGTTATATAAATGTTTATCCACTGTGTTGTGCACCTGTAACTACTCTAATGTTGAATATCAGCTGTAATTGAAAAAATAAAAATTAAAAAAGAGAACATTACAGTGTCCCTGTCCCTTTTATCTATATTTACTCAATTAGAAATCACAATAATCCTGTGCCAAGGTCAGGTAATTAATATTGTCTTCATTTTACAGCTAAGCCAATAAAAACACAGAGAACAAAAGCAAGAACTGTTCTGTGTGACTGAAGGACTCACAGACATGCGCTTCCTTCCCATAAGTGATTGGACTAGCAATGGATACCTGACTCAAACTGGACCAATCAGAGGTCCTTCCAAGAGAATTTGCAAGTGTGACCAAAAATCAAATTGTTTGCCCAACAGAGTTCTGGGGTTTGGTCTTCTGCCTGTCAGAAATATTTAGCAAGCAGGAGCAGTAAAAAGGAGAAGAGGGGAGACAGGAGAGGTAAGGGAGGAGAACTCTTTTGGAGTCCTGCCTTCAGGCTGTATATCTGCCCCTAGGTCCCTGTGATAGATTTGCATTTATGACAGAGCTTGGAGCAGAAGTTGGATAGACTAGATAGAGTAAACACCTCTAATTTTTATTGGAATATAATGCTTAGAAATGAAGTAAAGAACTTACTGAACATAACTCTGATCAAAGTAGGGCTTCTACTTGATCCAGTGTTTGCAAGAATCTTAAAATAGCATATAAAAATAAATTTTAAAAGATTTCAATGTTATCTGGGTCTCTTGAGCATCATTTCACAACCCATAAGAACATTTTTCAAAAAGCCACTTTCATTTTATTCCTAGTTCTCCATTTCTATTTTGAAACTACTCAGATGACAAATTGAAAAAGT
The DNA here is from genome assembly GCA_004026885.1 of Lyroderma lyra. Taxonomy (NCBI): domain Eukaryota; kingdom Metazoa; phylum Chordata; class Mammalia; order Chiroptera; family Megadermatidae; genus Lyroderma; species Lyroderma lyra. The sequence goes on from PVJL010002809.1 coordinate 124,320, forward strand.
CTTCTTTACACTTCAACATGCATGAGTTCATGTCTCATTCCTGTCACATATCTTTCTCTTTCTCTCCTCCCTTGTTCTTTCTTCTCATTATCTTTATTGTCCATCACAAAAACCTGGAAACTTGAGAGGGGATAGTGATGCAATAGAACTTTTGAGAGAAATTGATAAAATATAGTGTGTGTGTGTGTGTGTGTGTGTGTGTGTAGTTAAGATATATTTTCTCTGATATATATGTTAAGATATATTACTTCGGCCACATATGTTTATAATAAACTTCTCCTTTTTGCCTAAACTGGTATAAGCTGGTTTCTATTATTTTTAACAAAGAGTTCTAAGTAAAATGTTCATGAAGATACAGGCAGAATTGAGGTGACAACTCTGGTCTTTAGATTTAAAGTCTGCTGTGGTTTTCACATACCCTGGCTATGTCTGAATAGACTTCTATTGCCAGAAAATTAAGGATTAAAGGCTGGGTACTTTTAAAACATGTCTGTATTTGTTATTAGTCTATGAGCTCCATGAGGGCAGGCATTGTGTCTGTCTTGTTCACTTCTGTTATTTTCTATGTCTAAGACATTGTTGATATGTGATAAATTGTTTGTGCTAAAAATGTGATGAATGAATGATAGAATAGATGAAGCCTCCATCTGCAATCATTTAAAAATATTGTAATCTTATTTACATTGTGGAGTATCTTGATAGAAAAATAGAATCGATAAATATAAACAACATAATTACCATTACTATTAAATTTTTGCTGCCTTTCACGATAAAATGTTGAATTTCTAATAATTTTTCATTATTGTTCCTGTTTTATTTTCCCCCTGTGGTTTATATCGTAAGGGAAACTTTTCTAATTAACTCTGATTTCTGTTGAAAGCTCTTTACTCCAAAAGGGAAATCAGTCTTATCTTCAAGTTAAGGCTTTTGTGTTACATGTTAACACAAAAGGAGTGGAAGCTAATTTCACTAATCAGAAACAGCTCTATTTACATAGCTGAGGCCTGAAAATATGGGATGGCCTCTAGACATGGGAAAAGATTGATGAAACATTATTTCAAGACACGTTTTCTGCATATGTTGCAATGAATCTATACTTGTAGTATGGTGAATACAAATCACAATTGAATTGGTTGAAAGCCCAATGAGTGTACTGTGTCACGGTGACAATTGCACAGGGCTGTGAAGAAGACCTGTCTTGAGATCTGGAAAACCTTGACTTCCTGCTCTTATAGCCCATCATTTGTAGGAGAAGCAACTTAACTCCTAACATCGACTTGATTCTTCTCTGAAACACCATCCTAACCTGTCCTCCCTAAGGAACTGGATTTCTTCTCCCAGGGACTAAGAACTTCCTGTTTCTCTCTCCTATTATCCTTAGATCTTGGACTCAGAAGGAGGTATACGTAACGTTCCAGGGGCAAGGAGGGGTCACGGTAAGCATGGTGTCCTTGATACCTCAAACTGGGTTGAGGTGTCCATATAAACCAGACAATGCTCTGAACTGAAAGATCAGTGTTCAAAACTTAACTCTGGTCCTTCCAAGCTTCGTGACCTTCAGCAATCTTCTGATCCTAAATTTCCTCACTGTAAAACAGGAATAATGGCACCTTTGCAGACTTCTAATTAAATGAGGTAATACATTAAAAATACCTGGCACATAGTAGACCTCTGAATAGGGGTGCTTTCTTCTTGACCTCCCCAGTCTCCCTCTTGACTCAATTTTGTACCTCCATGCAGGGAAGTCTGTGAATTCGCTAGACCTTCTGAGATTTTCCACTCAAAAACACATTCCCTTGGCTCTTGGGAAGAACTGCAGGAACTAAGAGGCTTACTTCTTCCCTGACCCTGCGTCTCCAGGAGCCCTGGATCTTTACAGCTTGGTGAGCTTCCAAGAAAAAACATGAAGTTCAGATATCTCTACTATGCTTCCTCAAGCCCTTCAAGAGCAAGCAAGTTAAAGGTAAAAGGTCAACCATTTTGATTCCTATCTTACTTTTCTTGTATGAGGAACCCATAAAGTACCATAAGATCATGGATTATAAGTGATGATGATTCAGTATTGAGTAAAAAAGAGCATCATTTAACTACTTTAATAATAATTTAGACTTATACGTTAAGATATCCAAATTAGGATTCATTTTTGATATAATAGAAAGTGTCTATTATTGTAGACAAATGCAAATTTTGCATCATGTCCAAAAACTTCATTTTCACACTCAAGAAAATTACTTTATTGATGGTTATAACTTACTATATTTCCAAAAATGGGCAAAATGCTCTAATGATAAATTTGCTTTGGAGTCACTATTCTCTCAGGATCTATGATTCTTTATGATAGGAGAGAATTGAATCTCTGTCAAAATAAAGCCACCTTTGACTTCTGCAATATTCTTTACTCCCATTGAATCATTCTACCTTGGGTAGAATTTTTTTAGGATGATCTCAGTTGGAGACTGTTTTTCTGGGATAATTATTAATATAACCACTTTATCTCCCAAAAATGGTTTGGATGATGAAATTTTATGAGTGCACTAACCTTGAGGCATTGCACTTGATATTTTTCCTTTGGACTTTCATAAGTAAACAGTAGTCTCAGTTTTATGTTTAGGGTAGGAAGAGTTCTGTAGACAGAAGTCTAAATTTGGGAAGTCCATGAACTTGGATAGAAAAAATTATGCCTTTATTATAAATAACTCTACTTTTCAGTTTAGAATATACATAAAAAAGCACAGCAGTATTAGTACTTCTGTGACTTTGTTACCAAGAAAAACCATAGATATTTTTATATCACATTATAGCTATTGCAGATATTGCAAAACTCACTCATACTCCTTGATACTTACTCTTTAGTTAGAAAGGTCACCTGAAATCATAATCTTCATGTCTACAGATATTGTACAATATTGCTATTTGTCAACTCTGCACCTTCACCAAACATGAGATCACGTATTCTTATGTCAGTGTCCCAGACATTTATGCTGCTTTATAGGGTTCCCCTTCTACTATTGCTTATTGATCAATATGATGAATTATATCTTAAGATTTCACAAAACGAGACAGTTTAAATAAAATTCTTAACTCTCTGTAAGGCAACAGGGTCTTTTGAACATATAGCATGAGTTCTAATGTCACCTCCATGGATATTCTTGGAAATGTACAAACCTTCTTGCCTACACTGCTAATGTGGAACATCCATGCCAACCATCAATGCTGGAGAGGATAGTTGACCCCATGAAGATGAGATACAAAATAATGTGTCATTTTTTTTTAAAAAGAGAAATTTGGCACACATCTGAAAGAGTTTCAGAAAGTTTTATGAATTATCTTGATGGTGTAAAAACTGAACCATGAACCATTATTCCTTTTTCTTTATGATATAAAGTATATTAAGATGGTGATCCAACCAAACAGGAATTCATTAGTCTTACATTAAAGAATCGAACTACAATTATAGTTTAATTCAAAAGACTTTGCAATGCACTGTAGAATTGTATGCCTGAAACCTATGTAATCCTTGCTAACAGATGTCACCCCAATAACTCTAACAATAAAAATGAATTTAAAAAAAAGACTTTGGAGAATTCAGTGTTACTTGACAGAAGCTATCCTTGTCTTATAAAGTACAAAAGCTTTAATCTATTTGCAAGGATTTACCTTTACAAGTTAGCATTTTCAACACCTGTAGCAAATAATAACAAAAACTGGTATTGGTTGTTTATATAATAGGACACACCTAGTTTTTTCAAAGACCTTCCCACATCTTAATGTTCTTAAATGTAGCAACAACAGCCTTCCCACTAAGGTTTCAAAGATAAATTTATTTTTAATTTGTCTGTATTTTAATGTATTTTTTATTTAATGCATTAATAAAAATAGTATTATATTACACAGTTTTCAAAACTTTTGATAACTATATTTCAGTGTAACTTGTTTCGTGTAATTGTAATTCTGTGCTTTTTTTTTGTATTTAAAACCATTATTCTGAAAGGAATCCATTGTTTTACTAGATTGTCATTAGCTTGCTAACAGGGTCCAGGATACACACACATGGTTAGAAATACCAGCTTTGAATCTATATTTAAAAGTAGAAACACTCAGAAGGCATAAGAAGGGACTTTCATTTATTTACTACATAGAATTGTAAGATTTTAAATATGAAAAGTACTTGTAATAGAACACCTACTATACAGATCATGGATGCATTATTTCAGCAAATGGTAAGAAGTGACAACAGGTCAGAAGAAAGAGAGACCACACTCTATTAGCAATAGCAGGGAACACAGGGAAGAAGTGGGATTTCTGCTGGTTTGGGCAGGATGGCTGAGGTTTGAATTATTTTTAAGTGGGAAAATGCATGGTAAGGTCATCCACAAACTCATCCAAACCAGAGACCTCGGAGCCACCCTTGATTTCTCCTTCTCCTGATCCCTGCCTCTGTGATCAAGTCTTGTCACTATATCTCCTTCCCATTTTATGCATTTATTTCTCCATGACATTGCCTGGCTTCAGGCCTATTACCAGGACTCCTGGAATAGCCTCCTACCTAGACCTCCATCTCCTTTCCCCAGTCCCTTCCCCACAGGCTATCCCAACTACAGTGACAATAATAGGTTGTTTGCAGCAGTAATATTAAAGAAACGCTTGAGTTTTAGTATTATAGGCACTATATAAGCCCCATATTAAAATGTTGAATGAACATATATAATATATATGTTAAAACTGAAGAGGATGCACTAGAGCAGTAGTTATCAATCTTGGCAACACACAATCACCACCTATACAGCTATTAAAAGGACCCGATGCAGGAGCCTTACCCCCAGTGAATCCAATTTAATTCTCAACCAGGCAGAGCTCTTCCAGTGCCCTGTTTCTGTTTCCCTCTCTAGTTTTGACATTGGTCGTGCCCCACTCTGCACACTATCAGACTGCTGGTGCTTCCTCAGATTCCCATGATGCTCCATGACATCTTGTATGCAATGCAATTTTCCTCCTTGTCTATTCATTTTTTTAAAAAATAAAGCATCAGCTCACCTTTTCTAGACAAAAATTTTCAGTCTTCTCCAGGAAATACTATCTACTCTGTCTCCTTTTGCCCTGTCCTTGATCTGTATGTCCTCGTATCATAGCAGCTGTCCATTTCTTAACATATTCCTCCCTTCCCCTTGCAAATAATGACACGAAAAAGGAAGCCATCTCCCTCATGCCATTTAAATGATATATTTTCAATGATTTAAAAACCATGCATGCATAGCTAGTACTATGTGGAAATACACTGAAACTGGAGTAAAAGTTAGCTTTTTAAAAAATGTTTGCTTATATAGTACCTTATTCATCAATCCCATGTTCTATTAGTCTAAGTAATAAGATCCTGTTTTTCTGTGACAGATATATTTGTAATAAAATATATATATGAGAACCCAGTTGGGAATTTTGAGAAATATGTCTTTCTCATTAGTTATTTTAAAAATCCCCCTTGGAATCATTAAAAACATAGCATGATAAAGTTTCTATCGAAGCTGAATTAAGCCCAGATGCCAATCCTTTATTTTGCTCTGGAGTTTCACATCAACATAAAGCAGAGAAGCAGCAGCTGCTACTTTTATAAGTGGTGAGTCTCCTGGCAGATGGGATTGGCTCAGCCTTGGGCGCTCTGGAGGCTGTGGGAGGAGGACATTCTGAGCTCTGATTTGCAATTCTGGGGAAAATTTGCAAAAATGGCTTCTCAGCATGGAGTCTATATTTGCATACTCATATTAGATCAGTACAGATATGAATGCCTCCAACACAGTTTTCATGTCAAATCATCACCCTCTGGCAACACAGATCTGTCTTGTTTGCTATAACGTCTAGTTTTAAAAATTCTACCTTACGTTTTATATTATTTCCCTTATTTCTTCATGGTTTGTGAGTCATTAATCATTGTCCAGAAAAAATTAAGTTGTTACTGCATTCTGTTATATACCCTAAAGGATATAGACCCCTCCAATAAGTAAACATAGGAGAAATATTTTTAAATGGATTTATTTCTCAAATAAGTTTTGCTGAATCTTTGTTTCAGTCTGATCACTATTAGATTATGTAGTAAAGTTGTAATGAAAACCACAAATTATATAAGAATTCCTTTCTATATGCCATTTAAAAAATGTGGTCAGAAGACTACCTGTATCCAAATCAAATGCATATCCTTCTTCCAACTATAATGAATCACTCCAGATGATTTCTATGAACAATAAAGTTTGAGAACGATTGCTCTAAGTCATTTTGAAAATTACATACTGCAGATACAAAGGTTCTTTGAATTTCCTTTCTCATAGTTAGCCTGGTGCAACTCTAGCTTCTGCTGGCATTTTTATTTCTCATGCTGAGTTGGCCATATTTGTCTCTCAAGATCTAATATTGATAGAGATTTAATTCCATGTGGCCAAAGACAGTATCCAATGATTATTAACCTCAAAATTGGCTGTTTTTCTTTTTGTTATTTCTTCTGCATTTGACATCTTTAACTTCAAATCTTAGGTTCTTAAAATATGGTTATTCTCTTGCTGAGTCAGCTATAAGTATTCTTTTAGAAACAGCAAGAACTCTGTTTTAAAAAGACCGTATGTTTTAATGTTAGGGTTTTGATGTTTGTCTAATCTCCACCTAAATCTCATTAGAATAATTTTGGATTATAATGGTAAATACTTGCAAGAATTATAATTGTTCAGTATAGAAATCATTTGCTATTCTCACTTTCATAATTTTAATTGACTTCCTTCTTGAATTCCAAATGTATGTCCATTATATATTTATAAAAAGTTTTATTTTTATCATTACTGCCATGTACTTTATAGCAATCGTCAAAGGTGTGGAGTGTTTAGAAGACCACAGCTTTGTAAATGTACCGTCTCTCTCTTCTTAAGTAATATGTCTGGAATTATATATTTTCATAAGGCAGACTCTTCATAGTCTTATAATTACATACATGCTCTGAGGAGAAACCAGCGTATAGTTACCTGGCAAAAGAGCACTCAATAACAATTTAACATTTCCTGCCAAATACCTTAGGTTGTGGTAATTTTCAAACATTGTATAAAATGACACACATTCCATATATGAGGTGTGATTAAAACATAAGACAAGTCACACATGAAAATGGCTCTCATTACTTTGTAATCACACCTCATACATAATCTTAGGCAATCAGTCATGGGATATAATTTTTAAAACCCTCACCCTATTGCCCACCTACTTCTAATCCAACTTCCCGTCTGGCCACCCCAAGGTGAGAGAAAGTAGATTGCCATCCAAGACATCTGGTTTGGAATACAGGGGGACAATCAAACATCCTCGGGTGGTGTGTCAGCGGGGATCTGCCACCACTGAAAACTCAGCACCTATGTGGTCTTAAAATTATTTCTGGCTATTTCATGTAGGGGCAGCTGTAGGCAAAATTGTGTAGCCAGTAAGTCTGGTTTCTGCACGTCATCTGCCATGGCTTCCAGAACTGGGCTGCTGTTTCCTGCAGCTGAGAGTCACCCTCTGCGGTTTCTGCATCACAGACAGTTCTGAATCAGTCCTTGTCTTAGTTCCTACTGCTCGACCTGTAGCCATCTCATGTCCCATCCCATCATTTGGTTCATTTTAATGCACAAGAATTTAGGCTGATTAGCTACCACATGCCAGATATAGTGCTTGGTCACGCAGGCATGAACTTAAAAAAAAACAAACCATGGCTTAATTTCATGGAGTTTGCAATTTACCTGGATGAGGAAGACAAATGAAGACATTTAATTATATGAAGTTAAAACAGTTTGTCAGCTGATGTATCCTAAGAGCTAAAAGAGTGCATGGTGCACAGCAGATGCTCAAAAAGAATTTGGTGATGAAATTAAAAAATATTCTAAGTTGAAAGCTAGAGGGCTACACTGGGTCCTGTGGGACTGATAATTCTAAGAACACATCCTGAAAAGATGATGCCTGAGCTATGTCTGAAAAGGATGAGCAAGTTATTCAGAATAAGATAGGCTGAAAAGACACTCTGGGCAAGGGAAAGAATATGAGCAAGACATAGGAATTTTAAACGACACAGTGTATGTGAGGATATTTTGACAGTTGGGTTTGACAAGACTCTGAGGTACAAAGTTAGGCATGTTAGGGGATGAGGCCACAGAGGTATATAGGAATGAGGATAAAATGCTACAACAAAGTTAGTATTTTCTTTGTAGTCAATAGGCAGTCATTGCTGTGTTTTGCCATATTTACTTTTTAATCTCTCTGAATCTAAGTTAAGGAATAGATTGGAGAGAGACAAGAAGAGAGGCAGAGAACACTTTTAGGAGTCTACTGCGATCATTGAATCTAAAGATTGTTGGTATAGATGAGGGCCTTGAGCTAGCTTCTAGGTGATAGCTAGTGAGTCTGACATATTGACCCTTGCTCATGTGTTAACAAACCTTTATATGTCAAAGACCTTTTCTCTCTGGTAAAACATGAATATTCTCTTGATTTCAGTTTCCAGGAAGCTCAAACCTAAATCTTTGCTTCCTATTGTAAGGTGGCTTAGAATAGTAAATGGTAAAATTATCCCAACTACCCATCTACCCATATTCTTCATGCACACACACACACACACACACACACATAAATTTTACATTTTTTGTTGAGATGATTTACATACAACAGGATACACAGATATTAAGTGTGTAGTTTGATGAGTTTTAAATTAAATTTTTATACACCCTTGTAAGCACTGCACACATTGAGATCTAGAATATTTCTATCACCTCAGAATATCACCTCTCTTCCTTTCTAGTTAATCCTTTCTGCTCTAGGAAACCACTTTTTGGTTTCTATTATTATAGACATGATAGTTACCATTGGTCTTGGACTTTTTATAACTGACATCATACAATATATATTCTCTTGTGTCTGGCTTCATTCACTCAATGTCATGTTTGTGAACTGCATTCATAATGTTGATTTCATCAGTAGTTTGTTCCTTTTTATTGCTAAATAATATTCTACTCCTTTGTTAATGTTCATTTGAATTAGTTCAAATTTTTGACTACTAAGAACAAGGCTACTATAAACTTTCTAGTAAAAGCATTTTTTTGTGGGCATAGTTTTAATTACCCTTGAGTAAATACCAAGGAGTGGAATTACTTGGTTATAGAGTAGGTCTATGTATAGTTATAAAAAACTATCAAATGCTTGTCCAAAATGGTTGCTCCGCATCCTTGTTAATATTAATTTATTGTAAGTCTTTCTAATATCAGCCATTTATATTATAGTTTTCATTTGTATTTCCCTGATGACTAATGTTATTAAATAACTTTTTATGCACTTGAAGTCTATTGGTATATCTTTTGAAGTATCTATTTAAATACTTTGTTATTTTTAAATTGGTTGTAATTTTCTTACTGATTTGTAAGAGTCCTTTCTAATTCCAGATATAAGGTCATAATCATATACATGTATTGTGACTATTACCTCCTAGATTGTGTGTAGCCTATTCATTTGCTTAATAGTGTCTTTTGATGACCAGAAAATTTTAATTTTGATGAAGTCCAAATTATCATTTTTTTCTTTTATTGTTAGTGCTTTTGATACTCTAAGAAATATTGGGATAGGTCATAAAATTATTGTTTTTTTTTCTAGAAATGTTACAGTTCTAAGCTTTATATTTAGGTCTATAATCCAACTTAGATTAATTTTTAAATAGAATACAGCAGGGGTCTGGGTTCAACTTTTTCCCACATGGATATTTGATCAGGAATTCCCACACCCTTCCAGAAAGAAATGGTCTACCACCCAGGTGTGACCTAGGCTTAGAGAATGCAACAGGATAACCAAAGCAATGCAAAACTACCCTAGTCAAATAACAAAATCTACATCTACAGTAGTAAATTTTCCTTACCGTAGACATGCTGTATTATGTGTAGTCTATTACCAAGGCAAATGATAGAAACCTGCCATTCTTCCTTCCTCAGGACAGAGGACATCCTCACTCTTTTGTGATCTCTTTCTGCCTTTGATGTTTGTTTTAACCCAGTATAAGGAATATAAGACTGGGGGTGGCTGGGAAGAACATGCCAGGATTTCTTAAGTTCTGCGCCCCCTCCTTGACAGATGCTTTAGTAGGAAAGATATTTTGGGCCTAGACGACTTGTAGTCTTGCCATGGACATGCTACGAAGACAAAAGCTGACTCCTCCCAAGACTTAGGTGGGCCCCTGTCTGCCTTCATGTTTTATCTTCCCTGTCTAGCTGAGTTTTACTTAGTGCTTGCACAAGGTAGAAGCTTAATTAATAATACCTGGAATTCAGGCAAATATAACCCCAGAGCTAGAGGAGATTATAGAATAAATGTAGACCAACCCAGCCATTTTACAGATGAGAAAAGTGGTTCCAGGAACTTTAGTTATGTCATGCAGCTCGCTGTGGACCAGCAGCAGTGAAGGGGGTTGACAATGGGTACTGGTCAGCCAACCTATTGTGTCTACCTCAAAGATAATCTTTATTTTTAGGCACCATTGATTATATCCTCAATGACCACCACAGTGCCTGGCACATTTTAGGTGCTCCAAAACATTTACTGACTGTCTGAATGAATGAATAGGTGAAATGTGCTGAGAGGTAACAGTTAAAGCCACAGTTCTAGTAGATAACTGAGCCAGGATATGCACTGAGACATAATGTCTTAACCGCCACTGTCAGTAAAGGAATGATTGGTTTGTTTGATCTTGCAGAAAGGCTAGACTTCTTGTGGAGGCAGAATCACAGAGTAGTTGCCAGCAAGAAGCATGGTGAGAAACAGGAGGAGCTGAACTTTACTGTAGTGGTTCTACTGTTTCTCTTTATGTGGTGACATGGGTTCCAAGTGTTTGTGGCCATATAATGGTAGGCTCTAACCCCAAATCTATTAGGCTAGACCTATGGTTTTAACAAGTTTTGAGAGAAGAACATCATATCTTAAAAAAAAAATTGGGCCCTCTCATACACTATAAATGGACAACCATAGTTTTAAAGCAAGTATTTTCTCAATGTCATAGATTTTGAATAAATATTATTATAGATTAAAATTTATTTCATTTAAATTTGGAAATAGCAATTGCTGATTTTTGTTTGCTATACACTTTTAAAATAAACTTTAAAGTCCTGAATCACTTCTGAGTGTTTTCAGAATCAAAGAGCACAAATGAAATCATGATTTTTGGGAAACTTTCTGGCTTAAGTTTTTTGTCCTTCCACATGTCCTTAATCTAGGGCAGTGGTTCCTAACATTTTTCCATTTGTCTACCCCTTTTCAATCCATTTCTATAAATTGTATGCCTTGTTTTTAAAATAGCTGTTTTTGAATACTGACACTTTCGTTCAGTGCTTATCTTAATATAAAATAGTGGAAATGAGATAATAAGTTAGGAAAGAAAAATTACTGCCCTAGACATACAAACCACAGATTTCATTTTACAATATTCATAACAGATAAATATTGATAATGATGATCAAGTATTTAACAAACTTTTAATTTATTATTAATAATATTTATTTATGTTATCTGAAAAGTCTATAATAATTGCTATGCAGATGACTAGCCCATTGAAACATTGTTAGTGAGGTCATTGAGCTTGCTTTGATGCACTTCATTTTTTGAAATCAGGCTCAGAAAATACAAGGTACAGTCTTAAATCTGGACTTGCATTAAGTTTCTTGAAGGACTTATTTTTTATGAAGGTGTAAGAAGGAAAGCCTCTCTCTGCTAGTTCAGTATCAGTAAATGGCAAGAGGTATTTCAGGGCCTTCTTGCTGAGCTGTTCGTGTTCCTCACTGACATCTATCCAGAAGGTAGTAAGATGTTTTCTTTTAAAATCAGACTTTAAAGAAGAATCAGTTGAAAATTCAATTAACTGGTCTTTATCATTGATTGATAGTTTAGCTTCTTTGAAGAATTCTTCAGTGAAGGGATCTGTAATCCAGTGTTTTCTGTGTTGAGGGAAGTACTTATAAAAGGATACTTTAAGACCTTCCAAGTGACCTACAATATTCTCTTTCACATTTTGGAGTAGATGCAAGTCATTCTCAGGCAAGAAGTTGTGCAGTTTCAAAACCTCCAGGCTGTCTTTCAATACACACTTTCCCAGAGTCCAGTTTTTAATCATTGACTCAATTTTTTCAGTTACCTTGAATATAGTGATGGAGCTGTTTTGAAGGCCCAAAGTTGAGTTTGTTTATTTCTAGAAAAATATCTGACAAATATGCAAGACTTTGAAGCCAATCCCTGTCCTGAAAATTTAGAGCAAGAGGGAAACAATGGTCTTCAAAAATTACTTTACTTCATGTCTAAGTTTAAACATTCATGTAAGTACTTTGCCATGAGATAGCCACCTTACTTCTGTATGCAAAATGTATGTGCCATGAATGATGTTTATTTCTTCACAATCTGGAGTTTTGCGGTTGTGACTTAATAAAATTTACAACTTTTACAGCCTCATCAAGACCATCTCTCAGTTCACTAGGAAGAGGCTTGAATGCAAGACGTTGTCTATGAATGCAGCGGTGACCCATCGTACATGGGAGCTACTTCTTTAATTCAGGTCTGCAGGCCTATAAAACAGTCTGACATAGGCTTGCCTCTATCAGTGCGCACACCACAACAATTTGACCACCTAATGTCCTTTTCAATGAAATAACCATTGATTGTAGTAAAAATGTGTTTGCCTGTGGTACACTCTGTCATTGGTACCAAAGCAACAGGTTTTTCTCAATGGCATTTCCTACCAAGCACCTCATGATGATGAGCAAAATAGATGAATCAGCAACATCTACACTTTCATGGACCTGGATGGAAAAGAGTTTACTTCTAATTCTATCTACTATTATACTACAGCTTCAACATTATCAGACATTTCCTGAATTTGTCGAGACATTGTATTGTTTGAACAAGGAGATAGTATTTATTTTGCAGACATGTTCTTCCCCAAACATACAAAAAACCCAGTCTCCTTAATACTAGGAAAAATTAAATTTTCAGCTATGGTGTGGTTTTTACCACATTTAGCTATGTGATAAGCAATACATGAAGCCTCAACTGCATTCTCATTGTCTTTCCTTCCTGACATGAAGTAACAGTTGGACACTTTTCTAAGCACTGAAAATAATGTATTTCTCTGTTTTTACACATATTATAGGACGTTTAGTTTCTAAATGTCACATGAGTAGTGAGGGTTTCATGCCACCATTGGACAGTATTTCCCCACACACAGCACACAAAGGTTTAGGACAGTCATCATCCCCTGCAAATGAAAACCCATATTTAATACACTCTTCAGAGTATTTCCTTTTCTTCTGTGTAGTATCTGAGGCATGTACCTTCTTACTTTCTTGTGGTGTGGGTGTACTTGTAGCTAGACTGGTGTTGAGAAGTACTTGGAGACGGGTTATAATCCACATCAAGTTTGGGTTTTTTAACTGTTCCTGTTCTCAACCACTGATCCATAACTGACACGCTTAAAAATCACTGGCAATAATAACTGAAACTATGGTAAACATTAAATAGAAAAACTCCTGTACTTGTAAAGAATCACAATTAAAGACAATGCACTTACTTTTACTCAGTCAATAACTAAACTGATCAAACTTTCTGGCTATGGATGTATTTGTATGTTTGGGGAACATGTATGTTTGGGGAATATTTGAGAACAAATGGATTGTTCTCAAACTGTGCATGCTAGAAGAGCGGTTTGGGGGGAGGGTTCATAGCTATGCCCTCACCAATCATCATTCACTAATGTCATCTAATTTTGAAGGGTCTCCGTTAAGGGTGATTCAAACTTAACATGTATTGTTCCATAACTAACATTTTGCATTTCCTTACTTTACTTGTTTTTTCACCATTACCGATTATTTTTCCATACCCCCAGATGGCCCAGCACGTACCTTTGGAGGTATGCATACCACCACTTGGGAAACAATGATCTAGGGCTAAGCACTTCTTCATTTCTTTTTTGAAGAGATTTTTTTTGTTTGTTTTTTTATATGTGGATATTTCCCTGGCTGGGAATTGAACCTAGGTCACAGCGCTGACAGCGCTAGTGACGAAGCCTTAAGCCACTGCACCACCAGGGAACTCCTCTTCATTTCTTTTTTAACTGACTGATTTTTCTCACTCTTTTTTTTTTCCAGTAGAAGTCTACACTATTTTATCACGATTTTAAAAAGTATACACCCCAAAAAGGAAAAAGCAACTTCTGAAAATTTATTCTGTGACTTTGGATGAATTTAAATAAAAGAAAATTATTCTTAAACCTTTGTTAACATTTGTGCTAGCTTCTGTAGTAGAAATAAAAGAAGAGAAGGCATTGTCCTAGTCCTTTAAGAAATAATTTGGGCCGGACTGTTGCCTAATTGGGTGATTATCGAAACTCCAGAAAAAAAAATAAGAAGCCAGAATCTTTTGAGAAAAGGCATACATATCAAGATGGAGCTTGTTAAAAAAAAAGTCATGACCACTAATATTAAAAATCATTAAGCTCTTTTTTATGTGTGAGGCTCTGTGCTAAGAAGATACTATTACTATGTTCATTTTATAGGTGAGGAAACGAAGGTTTGATACGGAACAAAAAGCTACCTTGTGTCTCAAAAGAGAATTAGTGTTGGATGCAGATAGGCAGATAAATTCGTAAACCCAGTCATAACAGGGAGTGGATCCTGGAACTGAAAAAAACCAAGAGGGGTCCAGGAGTGAAATGGAACGAAAGCCTTGATTCACTTGAGTCTTTGTGGTGTCAGCTAATATTAGGGTGTAACAATGCTGAAATGAATGCATTAAAAACTAACAGAGTAGCATCTGGCATAACCCTTGACAGTACTTACTTGTGAGTGTTATTTTCCACTTGAGAGTCTCATTTGGATTTAGGTTTCTGCCTACAGAAAGGGCAGAACAAATCATTCTAATTGTGTTGAAAATAAATGTTAAGTTCACTTGCTTCTAAAATTAGGTCATCCTGAACTTTGGGTTTAAGCAAAAGAAATGACAAAACCAACATTAAAAAAAGAAATTAAAATGTAGGCTGTTTTTCTCTCTCACATTACACATAGAGATATTTTAACAGTGTGGCATTACTTTAGGATTACCAATAGTATCCAACTAGTAAGAACTTTCAGGAAATGGACTAATAATAATGATGATGATGATGATACTAATAAGAAAGGATAAACTTCAGAAGTACTGAACTTATATGTTAAGCGCTATGCCAAGAGCTTTACCTGGGTTATCTCGGTTACTCTTCATAACAAGATCTTACAAATGTGGAATTAAAGCTTAAAGAACTTAAGAAGGTAGTGCCCAGACATACTAAAAATAGTAACCAATGGGGCTGAAAATAAACTTGGGCAGCCGGATGTGGAAATATAATCAAATTCATACAACTCAACAAGTATTTAATGAATGTCTATTGCCCTCACTGTGAGTTAGGCATTCCCCACCCCCACCCCGCCTTTTTTCTTTTAGTTTACTCACTACCCATGGTTATTTAATGATAGAATTTTATCTTGTATTGCTTTGGTTATTAGGTTAATTTTTCTGCTAAGCCAAAAGGTAATAAAATCTCTCACATTGAAACTCTGAAGGTACAGCTCAGCATGGCCTCCGTGAGCTACCAAACTTCATGAAGAAATGAAATGCTAGATATAACCCGACCGGTAGGTGCTTTCCTGAATCCCTAGGCTATCTGAAGTGATCAACAATGAATTCAGCAAGTACATCACCAGGTACAAAACACTTCTGACTCATAAAATTCTAAATGTAGCACTGAGTAAGCATTTTGGTTTCCTGTATACACATTTATTAAATGAGATTATCCTACTTGTTTCTAGGGGTTATCCTCCTTGAATTTTGCTTTGAGCTTCAGCTATAGCTCAACATAAAATTTTACAAAGTCAAGCCAAGTCTTTCTTAATTGATTTGAATTAGATTTGTACATAACCTTTATCTTTTCAGAAAAATTCAGGTACACTTTTCTTTTTAATAGAAAATGTCTTATATTCATTTTATATTTGCCCCAACAGTGACTTGTATTGATAGCTCTCAAATAATATTTATTAAATTGGGCACAATGCTATACATGAAAACAATTTCCAAAATGGCCTTTCTTGATGTTTGCTTTTAACTTTGAGAAGATAAACATCTTCCTGTTTCAGAACCTAGCTGAGCAGCTTATATAACTGACAGGAACTGGAAGTTCTTCTTAGTGGGAGTGGATATACTTGAAAATTATTGCTTTTATTATTATTATTATTTTGTTTTATTGTTAGACTTATTGGGGTGACATTGGTTAGCAAGAATTACATAGGTTCCAGGTGTACAATTCTACAGTGCATCGTCAACTTGTTATATAACGAGAGAACTCACACTGGGTGGTAAACTATTGCTTTTATATTTAAGACTTCTAATAAAATTTTCAGGAAGTTTCCAGACTTTGGTGGGGCATAAATAAATTTGAGGAAATGGTCTATTTTATCTTTAAGAAATATCAAATGCCAAAACCTGACTCTCTTTGTATTTTATGTATTCTTCATGGTTCTCTGGAGCCAACACTAACTGCAGGAGAGAAAAACATGTCTTTTTTTCCCTAAATTGTTCTGTGGTATTCTCAAGATGACAGGTTTCCCACCCTGTGTGGGTAGCTGACCGTCTCCCTACGTTCTGCCCCAACAGTTAGAGCAGTGGCTTTCTAAACCAAAATTTCACAACAGATGCTGATGTCTTCTCTTCTACTTCATTTAAAATGATGCTGGTCAAGATCCACTTGATTGACATATTAAATTGACCTCACACCCCACTTATGAGTCTCAACCTCATTTTGGAAACACTCAATTAGAATCTAACACTGGGTTAGAGAAAGTCGACCTGAGACGAATGTAGAATCATTTAAATTTTTTGCCCTTATTTTTTATTGTACACTGGGATTGATTCTGTCCAAGTTCCAATAATTGGTTCTTCATGAAGATGTCTGGTATGATTTTCCTGTTGTCCCCAAATTGTGACAGAGCCCAAAAGCTAAAGGCAAAAGCTTTCAAGTATTCCATATTCTACAATTACAACTAGGAAGAGTCCTCACCATGAGTTTTTCCCAGATGTTCCAGGTCTGACCCTTCTACCACTTTAACTCCCATACCCAGAATCAACAGAAAAGCAGGAAAGAGTAAGCAGTTTTTATGAGCGGGTTGCAGTGTTCATTGAATGCCACACCCCATACCCCCATGGAGGAGAGATGGAGAGGCTTCCCCTTACCTGAAACAACAAACAAACAAACAAAAAGTTTCCAGAGAAAATCACTTACAAAGATTTGGGGATGTGTGCAGGAAGGGAAGCCTTTTTTCCCCCACCTGTCAGCTTAGAAGCCAACTTGCTGACCTGCCCTGTGGTGCTGGAACTGGGGCAAAGAGAAGCTGGCGGGGCACTATGGGTGGATCACTGGGGGACTGCCCTCTGTCCTCCACCTGTAGTTCTTGGTTGTTCACCGGTACAGAGGATGGAACCCATCGGTCTGAAAACTGGCCATTGAAGTGAGATGAGATCAGGACCCATGGCCCTTGCTTTTAGGGATCATGGCAAGAGAAGCATGGTTGGACAAAGAAGTGACAATCACAAGAATTTGAATCAGGTGTCAACCAGAAGATGTGGCTGATTTTGCAGGAGGTGACTAGGGGAGATGTATGGGCTTCTCCAGCTTTCAGTGGCTGCATTTTTGGTCTTTTGGCCAGATAGTTGGGCTACTCCGGGAGTTTTTGCCATCTGCACCCAGTAAAGTCAGTCCCTGATTCAGCATAAGCTCTTGTCAAAGTCACGGGACAAATAAGAGGAAAAAAGAAATCTAGAAATTCATGGCTATTCACCTTGTTTTGACTTTCCTCCCGCATCTTCCTGCTATTGTTTACTTTTCACAGTCTTTAGTTAGTTTCTCTTTGTGATGCAGAGCCAGTCCCACCCTAACATCCTGCCACTGATCTGGGCAACATCTAATAAACACCTGGGGCATGGGCAGTGCTAGTCTCACCAAGGGCTGGGGCACTCCTGAGGCATCTCCTCAGGGCTTTGCAAATAAAGAAATTGGACAAGTGGGTTGGGAATTGGAGCTGGGTGTAAGAGCAAGGCTGAAGGAAAAAAGTACAAGGAGGGATTTCATGTTGTGGAGTCAGTTGTTGGGGTTCAAATATTCTCACCAGGGAAACCTTTATGTATTTCTTCTCTAAGGATTCATTTCCTTATCTCTAAATTGGGAACAACTGACTGCATAGGTAGTTGTTAGGATTAAACACCTACTTGTGAAGTGGTCATCAAAATGATTAGCAGAGAGTAAAGCACTCAGTATTTTAAAATGTCAGCTATTAATATTATTGTTATGCTAAGTGCTTTCGGCAGCTGACAGTCTGCTTTGTGACACCAAAGCCTTCCTTTTTTCCCCTTTTCCCTTCTCCAGAAAAATTACTGAACATTTCCAGGGGACGAGAGAAGGGGTCTTATTCTGTCCATTTTTAGAGACACTGAAGAGGTACATTTAGGGGCCTCATTTTTCCCGTTTGGTAGGTGTTTTTATTTTTTCTAAAGCCAGAAAGAGTCAGGGCAGGCCCCAGAGGAAAGCAATAGGAGCACAGAACCCATAGGCCCTGGGCTGTAAGGACAGGTGGTGGAGATGACCTGCAGCTGAGCCCTGCTTGGCTGCCTGGCCAGCTGGCAGAGACCCGGGATAGAGCCCCTCAGTAACAGGTGTGGGAGAAGGCAGGACAGGGCACACAGCCTGCAGCGGCAGAGCGAACTCCAGGAAACTGTCTGGACGTGGCTGAGATGTATCTACAGGCGGGAGTGTTCTTTTATCTCCTCCTGTTTAGGTTCTTTCCTTTTGTGCAACCCAAGAATGAATCTGATTTTTTCATGTTTTTGTTTTCAGCTGGGTCCTAGCATGTTTTGCCATGTGAATCATTAAGAAATGGGTTGGGAGAATAAAAAATGTACAGAGGTCAGAGGTTGATTCAACTAGCCTAATAAAGAAACTAATGATAGAAAATAAAAAATAAATGAAAGAAAGAGGGAGAACTGAAACTTGGGAGGCTAGGAGAAGTCCTTTTGAGGGAGTTATTGGGTGAGAAGCTTAGGAACAACTGAGTCATGTGAGAAAACTGGGGCAAAGAGAAGATGTGTAAAATGTCACCACGGGTAGAGTCCTACCTTCTCTAAATCCCTTTCAAGAGCACAGATAAAGAATGGGATACACTTTAATTACTTCTGGCAATTAGAGTGTGTGTCTTCCTATGCAACTTTCAGCAAGATGAGCCATGTAGGGCTCCAGGCATTATTCAGGGTATAGCTGTGCATTTAGTGTCCATATCCTAGTCACAGGCATGAGAATGTCTCTGTGTTGGACAAGATTACCCATGTCCCAAATACTATGCTATACACATGGGAAGATGTTGCAATTATAAATACATCAGCTCCTATGAATTGAAAATATAAGAATAACAAAAAATATTGAAAATCTGGAGTTAGGGGGAAAAATTCCAAGAGTGTAAAGATCTCTTTTAGAAAGGTCCTTGGATTAAAGTTAAAGAAACTTGTGACATTGCAAGTCCGGAAGAATGAATGACACATGGTATAGGATCGGGCCACATGGTGTAGGAAGCTGGCAGAGGAGTAGTAAGTGACCCGGACAAGGACCCAGAATTCTCAGGTACCATGTTCCTGAGAATTAAGGAGGCTGATGGAAGGCTCTGTCTGGCTTCCGGCCCAGACAACTGTTTGCCCTCACACCTGCGGTCATGTAGCTCCTCAAGAGGCTCGGCTCAGGCCAGGTTCAATAATTTGCCATCAGAAAAATGAAAGAATTCCTGGGCTGGTGCTAATCATAATGATTGCAGCTAACACATATTGAGCATACATATGCATAGGTATGTACATATATAAATGCAGATCGATCCATCTGTCTCTCACTATATAAACATTTTAGATGCAATGTCTAATTAAATTCTCACAACCTCTCTCTAAGGCAGATATTACTACCCTCACTCTATTTAAAAGATGGAAGCTTAGTAGCTTAAGTAAGAATGTCACATAGCTCACATTCAGTATAGGAATCAGAGATGACTTGGGTGGTTTCAAATAGAAAGGAATTTTATTTTCCTGCAGTTTCCTGAGATACCTAGGTGTAGGAATTTTGGTATTTATTCTGCTTGCGGTTTTCTGAGGTTTTGTGTCTGTTGTTGATTTTGGAAAAGTCTCAGTCATTAACTTCAACTATTTCTTCTGTTTCTTTCTGTCTCTCTTCTCCTTTTGGTATTTCCTTTATGCATATGTTGTTTCTTTTGTAATTGTCCCACAGTTCTTGGATATTCTGTTTTGTCTTTTTTGTTCTTTTTTCTCTTTGGATTTAGTTTTAGGACTTCATGTTGACATTTCTGAAAGCTTCCTGGTTCTTTCCTTGTCTGTATCCAGTCTACTGTTGAGCCCATTGAGGTATTCTTCATTCCTGTTATGGTAGTTTTGATTTCTAGTGTTTTCTTTTGGATTCTTTCTTAAAGAAGAATCTCTCTACTTACAGTATTCATCTTTTCTTTTCTTTTTTTTTTCATGTGGTAGACTTTTTTATTAGAATGCTTTGCATATGAATCATAGTTATTTTACATTCTTGCTCTGATTATCCCAAAATCTGAGCCAAATCTGAGTCTGGTCTAATGCTTGCTTTGTCTCTTTAGACTGTGTTGATTGCCTTTTGGCATGTCTTGTGATTTTTTTTAAAAGCTAGACATCATGCATCAGGTAAAAGAAACTGAGTTAAATAGGCCTTTTTAAAAAATGTCAGCCTTATTGAGGTGTAATTGACAAATAAAATTGTAAGATATTTGAAGTGAACATTGAGGTTATTTGATATCCATATATAAAGGAAGCCTTTAGTGTGAGGTTTTATGTTAATTTGTCTAGGAGTTAAGCTGGGTTTACTGTTTGTGTAGCTGTGGTGTCAGGGGCTGTGATTCCCTCTGGCCCTTACTTTTGTCTCCCCTGTTGTTTTTCTGTTTTGCTAGAGAGTCCTCAAGTAGGGTCTGAGGCTTTCTGTTCCTTCAGCTATGCTCTCCTGTTTTTTTTTTTTTTGTTGTTGTTGTTGTTTATTTTTGGTTTTTCATTTTTTGTTTTACAGGAATCCTGCTGATGTTGATGAGGTGTTGCGGGGAGGAAACCACTCCATAAATTTGTGATTAGGTCTACCTTTTAGTGAGCCTGTGCCCCTGGGCTGTAACCTTCCCAAGGCTCCTCAGTTCCCCCTTCTCTGTGTTAGGTGAAACTGGAAGAGTAGAAAGAACTGGAGGTGAGTATTCCCCTTCTCCTGGGTAGGCTAGCCTTGATAAAACCCCAGTGCATTAGGTTCTCGTAAACTAGTTTGTCTTGAGGACAGGTCTTACTAAGGATAACAGATATCTAGGCATATTTCAAAATGGTTACTTTTTCCTTTGCGGGAAGGACCCGAGGAGTTTTCTCTGATTACCCATGTGGGGTTCCCAATAGGTAAAACTTATGAAAGTGTAGAAGCTACTCCTCACTCTTTAAAACTGGACTTCTTGGAGTTTTTAACTCTAAAGCTAATCTACACTGAGACTCCACCACTTCAATTATAGTTTGAAGTCTTCCTATAAAAACTGGCTCTAGTTATGGGCTGCATACTGACTCCTGCTGTGGGCTTCTGCCCCCAAAGAGCTGTCTCTCTCAAAATTGCCTGCTTCTCTCATTTTGGGGGCAGCAGTTTGTCCTGTGACCTCATTTACTGATGGATCTAAGAAGAGTCATTGATTTTTCAGTTTGTTTAGCCTTTTTTCCTTGTTGTGATGACAGGGTTACAGCTACCAAATTATTTCCATGTTAAACTGGAAACCAGTAGTCTCCCAGAAGGGGATTTAATACAAGGGAGTAGGTATTTATAAGATCTTAGGAAAGGCTGAAAGAGTGGAAGTTGGTGGCTGCCATTAAACTTTTGGTTTCAAGTTCTTATCACTGTAACTGTAATCTAGAAGTCCGGAAGATGTTTCTGCCCCTGCCATAACTGCCTCCACCCCAAAGCTAACCCAACACTGCAGTGTGGACCATGGCCCCAAACCTTCATGTCTGTCAGCCTGACTTCCACAGTAGCATCTAAAGATCAGGACACTCTTGTCACTAATCCAAAGTCTAACAACTATTATTTTGTTTGTGTGTTTGTTCTTTGTTTCAATTTGCCAAGTTTCTACCATGTATTCCAGTTTCAGTTATTGGGACCCTGTCTTGTTTCCTGATGTCTGATTCTCCCTCTGTCTTGCAGTCCTGGCCCATTATGTCTGCTCATCCTGCACAGCATCCTGTCTTCCTTTGACCATCCCTTCCTGTCCTTTGAGAAATTCCCCACGACCCATGGCTTGTTTGTCAGAATCTCCATCTATTCTTTTCCCTTTAGATTTGTCTGTTTATGACACCCACTTTGAGTGGGAAAAGATTCATGATGTATTAAATGAAAATAGTATATTATCAAATGGAATGTCACATACAATCCAACTTTTGTTTATTTATTATTATTATTTGTGAGTGTGTGAGTGTGTGTGTGTGTATACACATAGGGGTATGAAGACTGAAATTATATACATCAAATTATTAACAGTGATTATCTCTGCTTGGCTGAATTAAGATAATTTTATTTTCCTATTGATGTGGAAACAATTTTTTTTTTTAATTTCCATACTGAATATACATCACTTACATAAAAAATAAAAAGATTGTCTTGGGAGCATGTTAAAATTTTTGATATTGATCAGCTTATTTTCTGTGGTTGATAGCCTAGAAACTTTCATTTTTTCCTTGAAGAAAACCAAATAGAGAACCAATGGCGGAAATATGCTGCATCTTTGGCAGTCTGTGTGTGTAAATATCCAGGCATAATAAGGTCCATCTGTAGTCCTGTTTCACTTAAAACATATGGAAAAAAACTGTAGAAATAATCTCATGAGATAATTGGAGACATAGCTCTTACAACACCATCAGTCATTCTTCCAAGGTATAAATTTCACAAATGAAATCATTAATCCGGTAAGGGTATCATTGTTTTATTTTATAAAACTGCATCATCTAGTACATTCCTTCCCATTTTGAGAATTTCTTAAGAGATGTGAAGTTGTCAGTAGGTTTTTCAAGAATGGAAAGCTTAAAAGCAGTTTCTCTCAAGAACTAGAGAGACCCAGTGAGACCGTTTTTGGTAAACTATTCCATTAGTTTGCTTGAAAGTCAGAAAAAAAAAATGGTAATAGTCACAATTTATTGAGCATTACTATGTGCCAGGGACTGGTCTAAGCATTTTTGCAAGGATGATAGTGCTACTATTGCTGCTATTTTTATAAATGAAGAAAATGAAGTACATAAAAATTGATTACATGCAGTAGATAAGATCCTCAACATGTGGGCATGTTTCCCATACAGTTTCACAAGCCTGGGAGAGATATCAATTATGCTAGCACCAAAGTCACATAGGCTAAGACTGGGTTTGAATAAAACACTTAGGAAGTACCCTACTTAGAGGATACTGTCAATAAATTCTGACTTTTCCTCCCCTGAGGTGAAGGCTTTTGCAAAACTTAGCTTTTATAATTTATCAGCAGTGGTTCATCAACATCACCACCACAGCTAACACATTGTTCAACAAGGAGCTTTTGGAATCAAATACCAGAAATTTCTGTTATAGCTGGGATATTGTTTGTTTTCTTTTAAAAAAATTAGATTGTAGATTCTACAATTCCAAGAATTATTTCTAATTTTTTTTTTTTGTGATACGAACATAGATGGGTATCAGCAGATGAACTTGCAGAAAGTTTTCATTTCAGTAAAGTGATGAAAGCAAATGTGTTTCTTAGGAAACTGTAAAAATGACTTCATCCTACTGAAGAAAGAACATGTAAGATCCATGATACTTTTTCTCAAAAACGAAAAGCTTCCAAATACCTAGGATTATTTAGTTTCTAACACCTTTTTCTTCTCCTCCAAAAGGCGCCCTTTTGTCACACACTCTACAAAGACCGTTTCTGGTTTTGAGCTTCTAATAGAAGGGCATTATCCATAATCTTAAGTTGTTAGTGGTTTCTGAGTCAATGATGGTACAGTATGTGAGCATAAACCTGTTTCTTATCATTGTTTCCCTCCCAACAGAGGTAGAATAGTGCTAAGATACAAAATGTGAGAGGACATTGAGTTCTCAACTGCTTACTAACTAAAACCTGTGTCATCCATAGAAGTTAAGACCAACAAAGAAATCCTTGTTGTTATGAGCAGAGTCAAGAATTTCTACAACCATCTCTATGGTCATGCCTTTTATTTTTGTATTGATCAAGTGCCTCTGTGGTGTCCCTTTTATATGGATAATCACAGACACTTAATTAGGTCACTGTGTAAGAAGTAAGAGTCTTTTGTTGGATTCTAAGGTCCTCAGACTTAACTGTGAGTAGGGAGAGCTACTTTAATACTAATGCCCTGATCGTTTGCAACAGGGAAAGTTGGACTGGGCTTTGCTATAGTGGCCAAAAATTCTGGCATTTTATAACTGTCTTGACTCATCTTTCCAAGATGATTAAATAGATAATTGTAAGTTTTTCACACAATTTCTGTCTTATATTGTGTGTACACGGGATACTTAAAGAGCCTAAGACATTTAAATAAACACATGCATGAGCTATCTGCTCTAAAAGATGCCTTGTGGGAAAATTACATTGTTTCTCAGTGCTTATATGTGTTCAATAACAGTTGACTAAGTGAATTCTAAAAAGGGATCTTCATATTCCCTTAGCCAAATGATAAGATGTATATCAAGGAAATTGTTTCTATGAGAGTGGTATCCAGAACTCATGTCTGGCAGCCGGGCATTGAGTCAGACTGTAAAATAAATGGTAAGCCATGTAGCTCATTTACTCAACATTTATTGAGCACCCATTATATACCAGGATACTTGACATAAGTTATTAATACATTTATTTTAGGCAATAAAAGACCAAAGCATCTTGATTATTGCAGAGAAAGGACTTTATTGGACTTTGGTACATACCTAATAAAAAAGACATAAAATACTGCGAGTTTCATCTCAAACCTATGCAATAAAATCACAGCTCTCAGCCAGGTATACCAGACACATTTGTTTCTCATAATTCTAGATATTTTATCCCACTTCAATATTCTTTAAGCAAGTAGTCACACAAAAGACAGCACAAATTCTAAGGTAGCTTTGAATTAGACTTATTAGGTCTTTTTTGTTCAACATGTCCCCAATAGTGCACTCACAGAATTCAGCATAATTGTCCTGGGTATGAATTCTGGCTCTGTCACCTAATCTGGGATGACTTTTCCCATCTACAAAATGGTTAAATCAATACCACCACAGGTAGTGCCTGTAAGTTGGTGGGAATTCTTTACATTAAAAGGCAATCTTTCAACTGGGTTTTAAAGAATAGGCTTTCTCTGGCAAAGAAGAAAGAATATTTCATGTAGAAGAAGTGTCACGTGGTGCTACGTACATACAGAGTATAAAATTTTTAGTTAAAACTAAAGGGGTATGTGTGCACTGCCATTTAATCACAAGGCTGACTCTAGAGGTGGCTACTGCAAGGGCTTTCAGCCATTTTTATCTCTGGTGATCACTACAGGCTTTAAATATATATTTAAATATATAACTATACTATTTAAATATACTCCTTTATGTAAATATTTATATATCTCATAATAAATATTAGTCATGTGACTTTCATTGGTGAAATTATTCACTACTTAATTAGCATAAAAGATATGAGAAATGGGCTTTCAGTGATTGAATTAGCAGTGTTCAAGATACATGGATTGGCAAATATAATTTGGAGACACTCTTACTTTGCACGAATGGGCTGTAGAAATTTATCAATGTCTTTTTCACTCAAGAAAAGCACCCGGATTTGATCAGTTATGGGTCTAATGGCCTATTCCCTGATTCTTGGTTGTCAGAAAGATTCAGTTAGCCTGAATCTTGTCACCAGAATTGTCTCATTTGCCTCAGGGGAACTTTCAAGTGAAATAATGTGGACAAAGAGCTCAAACTTCCCTGACATCCAAGTTAAATACATTGTTTCACTGTTTTATGTCTGCTTACTAATAAATGTCTTTTGTGGAAGAATTTGGTCTGAGACTTGCTTTCGTTAGAACTAAGTATAATAGCTGGGTTTTAGGGGAGTAGCTCATGTACCTCCAACGTTGTTTGGGGCTATTGTTCTCTACTAAAAAGCATCAAAGAGTTGAGCATGAACAAATTGGCTTAGGTCAACTCAGAGCTGATGTAATGGCACAAAGGCATGAGAGCAAAAGAGGCTCAGGGTCTGTTTGCAGCATTGGAACATTCTGAGAGGGGAGAATGGAAGTATGAAATTAATTTAGAAAGTAAATTTGGGGCCACCTGGTGGAAAAGCTTTGTATTTCAGCCTAGGAAGTGCAAAGGAGACAGAAGCTTTTAAGAAGGGGACTTACATATGCTCAGACTTGTGTTTAGAGGGTCATCTCCAGCTGCCATGCAGTGGGAGCGAGATCAGTTAGCCTAGGGGTTGGCAAACTATGACTCACGGGCCAAACCTTGCCTGCCACCTGTTCTGGTACAGCCTGAGAGCTAAGAATGGATTTTACATTTTTAAGTGAGGGAAAAAGGAAGGGTATTTCATGACATGTGAAATTATATTGTTCGTTGCTGCTTTTGCACTGTAACAGTGGAATTGGACTGTACTCACAGGAACTGAATAGCTCACAAAGCCTAAAATGCTTGGTATCGGGCCCTCCGCAGAAAATGTCTGCTGGCCCTTAAGCTCGGCAATGATTGCCACAGTCTATGCGAGAGAGATAATAGTATGTTGGTGAGGGACGGGAGGAGGCGCCTCCTGGGTGGAATTATAAGGACTTAGAAATGACTTAAATTTTGGTGATGAGAAAGAGGCTTAGCATTCTTATTTATCTGATGATGCTATTAAGTGAGGGAGAGATTCCAAAGGAGAAAAGATCTCGTAAGAAAGTGCTAGACAGTAATTTGTGCGAGACCTATTGGATCTGAGCTACCGGTGGAAAATCTAGGTAGAGAAATCTCATATGCGTGTCTTGTAGGATGTTGGGGCTGGAGAGACAGAGCTGGGATTTGTTAATTTAAGATCCTATGGGAAATGATTGCAGGAGCAGAACTGAGAGAG
The DNA here is from genome assembly GCA_004026885.1 of Lyroderma lyra. Classification (NCBI taxonomy): domain Eukaryota; kingdom Metazoa; phylum Chordata; class Mammalia; order Chiroptera; family Megadermatidae; genus Lyroderma; species Lyroderma lyra. Next base: position 151,544 of record PVJL010002809.1, read on the forward strand.
AGTGAGTTAGCTTAAAGAGAGGGCATGTAAATAAGAAGAGATAAGGGCTGAGGCAATCACTCTGAAAATATCAAACATTTTAAGATTAGAGAGGAGACAAATAAGAAAAGAGAATCAGAGGAGGGCAGTGTTCTACATAGAAATCAAAGCTGAAGAGCTCTTGCTTCAAGAAAGGAATGACTAACAGTGTCAAATGCTGCAGAGAGTTCAATGAGCTGAGTACTGAAATGAACTTACTACATTCAGCAACTGGCTTGTTCTTGGCAGTAGTAAGCAGTTGCACTAAGGCTGAGGATTGTCTACTTATTATTTCCATTTGGAAGCCTCGTGAGTACCTGAAACTTAACGTATTCTAATTGGAACTTATATTTCTGATTCTGACAGCCCACCACTGAAATCAGTCTTTCCTCTTTCAGTGATGACACCATCATCTATCTATCCAGCTGTCTAGCCAGAAACCTGGGGGTCAGGCTGGATATGTCCTTATTCTTCACCTCAGATAGCCAATCAGTCACCAAGTCATTTTGATTCTAGCTCCTTAGTATTTATTTGAGATTGCCATTACTCTATTCTCACTGACGTCACTATATTGCAGTTATGCAGTCTCTCAGGTGGACTCCTATAACAGAGTCTTGACTGTTCTTTCCCATCTGTCCTTTCTTCTCCAGTTTATATGCTCCTCCTGCAGCCAGAGTGATTTTTAAAAAGCAAGTCTGATAAAGTCATGTCCTGTTTAAAATCTTTTCCCATTGCCTTTTAAGTAAAGTTCAAATTCTCAACATGTCCCATATACTCTCATGATTTGTCCAGCAATTTCCACCAACATAATTTTGTACCATTTTCCCCTGAGTGTCCACAATGAAGTCATACCAGTTCTCTTCCAATTTCTTGAAAATACCACATTACTTTCTACCTTATGGCCTTCCCACTCTCTAATCCCTTAGCCTGGAATCTCTACCCGCCCCACCACTTTTACACAGTTAATTCCTTTGAATTCTTTCTTTATCAGGTTATGCCACTTCTTCAGGGAAACTTCCAATTCCTTAGGCTAGCCTGGTTTTTTAAATTATGATCTCTCATAGTTCTGGAGCGTCTCCTTAGTGAAGATGTGTAGTATTGCTTGGTGTCTATTTTCTTGGATTTGGGTGTTACATGTGTCTATCTCGGTGCTGTGACCCCAGTGCCAGGGACAAATAGTGCCTTTTCATTCAATGAGTCCTTGTAGAATAAACATACTCATATGTGAAAGAAATGTAGAGTTGGTGGGTTCCATAATTTTGGGGTTCAATAACTTTCCATAAACTTGGGACCCAAAGGGAAGAATAATTTAGCAGTGGCAAAACCAGTTTCAAAATAGCAACTAGATTTGAAATAAAGATTTTTCTTTGGTAAATCAGGAAGGCTTGAATATATTTGCAGAATAAAGCAAAGGAATTCAATAGGAGGCAAAGTAAAGTTTTGAGACAGAGATTGAGAGAGGGAATAATTGGCGAAGCAGGGGAGGAGAGGGAACCAGAGATTAGGGAAAAGTCAGCTATGGAAAGGAGGGGAGAACTGTCTTTGATACTTCAGGGAAGTACACAGATTAGAGTCACAATGAATAATTGTTAATATATTAGAGGCAATTATGTGAAAAGTTGAATTGTGTCCCCACCAAAAGATCTGAACGCTTAATACTTGTTAATGTGCCCTAATTTGGAAATAGGGTCTTTGTAGATGTCATCAAGTTAAGAACAGTTCATTAAGATGGACCTTAATCTGATAGGATGAGTGGCCTTATAAGAAGACGAAAAAGCAGTATGTGACATCAGAGGCAGAGACTTGGAGTGACACAGCTGACAGGCACGGGGCCAAGAGGATCGATGGCAACCACCAAAAGCTGAGGGAAGGCAAGGGAGGATTCTACACAGAGTCCCAGAGGAAGGAGCAGGGCCCTGCTGACGCCTTGATCTTGGACATCTAGTCTCTAGAACTGTCAGAGAATAAATTCCTGTAGGTTTAGGCCACTCGGTTTATAGTCCTTGTTACAACCCTAGGAATCAAATACAGATTTATGATCTTTTTCTGAGCGTGGTGAAGTATAAGGTTGGCTTTACGACAGGGCTGAAGGTATGGAAGAATCACTGTGAGGGAAGACAAAGGGGGCTGATGAAATCCTAGCAAAAAGCCAGGTGAGTATTTTCTGAGCCTTTAAAGCCATGATGAGGTGATTAAATAAGAATAGAAAATGAAAAAGACCATGTGGAACAATGGAAAGTACTTAGGTAAATATCACTTTTTAAGCATTAAATTTAGCTATCCCCTTCCTGTCGGCCAAGTCTAAAATGATGCAAGTTGGATGCTTCTCTTCATCTCTACAAAGAAGTATAAGGAATCTCAAAAAAGAATAAATATTGTCTTGGTAGTGGTTTCTTCTGTGAAGGATTGTGAATAATACAATTGCAACAAATTCCATGCAAGATGTCGATTCAATTAATATTTTAGTATCTGTGTCGGACCTCAATGTTATTTTATTTACTTCAATCATTACCTAATATAGGTATTTAGTTCCCTTATTAATGAGAAAATTGAGCTTTAGAACTATCACTCAGCTAGTATGGGGGCATCATTGAGCTTTAAAATCAAGGTCCCCTAACTCCCTACTTCTAATACCTTTTAATTTTTCTTTCTTTTTTTTTTTTTTTACCACATCAGGTTGCTGGAAATGTTTTTCAGGCAGGTATTTCTTAAACTGACCTTTAATAACTGCCAAGTGTATCACAATAAAATTTAAATTCAGTGAAGATAGTTCTTCAAGGTCCTAAGTATATGGAATATACTTAGTAAATAGCTTTCTGTAGATCTATTTTGATAAAGACCGGTTAGAATACCTAAAAAGATGAATGGATAAACTATCTTGCTCAAACATTGCTTCTCTCTGTTGTCTTTTGGCAGAAGCTGCAGAGCAGTCTGTTCAAATTAAATTCTGGCAAAGATCCTAGAGTGCAAACATCAGGCATTATGGTCTGAAGAAAGACTCCCATGATTCGGTATCAGAATGCACAAGGCAAGGTTAATGTTTAATTGAAAGTTGAAAAGGCTGACGTGTTCTTGCCTAGATAGAGGGTCATCTCACCTCTATGTCCTAATTAAAAATGCATTAAGTTAAATTAAAAATTCTATATTAACATTATTAGCTCAGAAATCATACAACAAATGCTACATTGTGGCTATTTAGAGAAGCATAAACTTTCCTAGGCTTGCTGCTATTGAACATCCTAATTTCATTGCTTGATCTGAAGGTCAAGGGCATGACCTTGATAAAAAAAATCCCTTTGGGGAATCATTAGAGGAAGTATGCCCCCAGTTCATCACTAGTGATCACAGAGGAGGGGGTACAAATGGTGCACAAAGCATACTTGCCCTTCAGTGACCCTGAAAGCTGCCTGTAGCTCCATGTGTCTTTGACCAAGTTTACAGCCTTCCCTTGCCCTTTGCAGTCATTGTGAAGCACCCAGGGGAGAAAGATGATCTCAGGTAGCCAGGACGCAAACTGTGCAAAATTGTCGAGATCGCAATCAACAGTGCTGATTATTTACATGCAGTACCAACTGTGTGATCTTTATCTGTGGGATCAGGAACCACATTGACATATATCATCCGGTGCTGCCTGTTGTACCATTTCTCCTGGGCATTGAGATGGGAAGTGATAGGAACCCTCTAGGGGATGTGGATTGTCTAACATTATGTTTTCTTTCCAGGATATTTGAAAAATAGTGTTGGATAACTCAATATTTGATTAAATCAGCATATCTAATGAATTATCAAAATAAAAGACACTCTATGCAGGCTTCTTGGAGCCTCTGAAATCTCAGCTGGAATATAAATAAATATCATATACTCACAATGTTTTAATAGCCGAAATCATGCTATCAACTACTCTTTCACTATAACTCTTTTATAATGCAATAAATTGTGCCTGAATTTTAAGAGAGAGTTTTGACATTTATTTTACAAGTTCATATAACTTCATTTTGCACTGGGTGGTTTCTTTCTTCTCTCAGTGGTGAGGGTAGGGCAAAGCACAGATTAATGGGAAGGAAAGAGAAGAGTTTAGGATATTGCACTAATACATTATCCTAAAATACATTATCCTAAAATACAATACATTTATTCACTTTGCATGAAATTCTTGAGATGAATCAAGCATAGGTATGACAAAGTAAAAAAAGTGTGAGAACGTGTGACAAGTTTCTCTCTGAATCAAATATAAGGATATATCTATTTTGGGATGGAAATTACACAAATGAAAGAGCAGAATAATAATATCAACTCTGTTTAATTGATATTCAGCAGTGCAAATAGGCATCAAGAGATGGAATTATTCAATCAAGATTGTTTTTATTGGAATTACTAGAAACATCTATAAAGAAACTAATTAAATTTTCCGTTAGCAACATGAAAATCAGAAAAAGAGAAGCAGTTCACTGGCTATTTAAGGTAATTTCGTTACATTTTTCCAGAATGAGATGTAGGAAAATCATTACAGAAAAATATCAAAGGTAGACAAATTTTTCAATACAATCTACTGTGAAAAAATTTAATTCTGAGTACATAGCCTTTTGACCTTAATTCCCCTGACTGGCTTAAAAAAATATGAGCAGGCTAGACTGTCCAGCTGATAACTTGGGGAAGGAATGCTGTTATTTTTAACTAGGCAAATACTTACAGTCATCTGTTTTGAACAAAGAAGACTGATAGTCTTGTCCTGCATTTTCCCTGCGTCTGGAGTCTGAACTTGGCTGACTCCAAATTAGGAAGAAACACCCTTGACTTCAACAGACCTTAGAATCAGTTAAGAGTTCTTGTTATCTGTAACATTTAAATTTTCCCTTACAATAATAAGGCATGGGCACATTTCTAAGAACAAATGAAGGAATAAGATCCTAAAGAGTTGCCTGAGGAAAGGAACTTGGTCTGAATAAGTATTTTCAGTAAATTATTAAATGATGTCACAAATGACAGACTCAGAAATCTCAAATTGAGCAAACACCTACTTCTGTAGCATGAACTAACTGCTCTGCATCACAGGTTGGCATTTAAAAGAATGCTATAAAATAGAGTCAGTTGTTAGGAAAGTTTATTGCTCATTTCTAATTTCTTATGTTTATTTCCAGAGTTCTACAGCTTAAAGTAGTAGGTGTAGCAAAAAGAAAAAATACATTCACTTTTTTTTTTTTGTAGGTAGTTCACACTCAGAGTCTAAATCTATACAAATGTAGCCTACAACTTTTAGTTTAACATTGTTAGGAAATCCTATTTATTTCATTTTACCACATGTAGGTGTTTTGAGGCCAAGCTGCATTTTGATTGGTGTTATAGACTGAATTGTATCACCCCCAAATTTATATGTCAAAGCCATAACCCCTAATGTGACTATATTTGGAGACAGGGTCTTCAGGATGTGATTAAAGTTAAATAAGGTCACAAGGGTGGGGTCTTAATCTCACAGGATTGTGGCTTTATAAGAAGAGATTGCTCTCCATCATGTGAGGACATGTGAGAAAATGGCCATCTGCAGGCCAGGAAGAGAGTTTTCACCAGAAAGCAATTCAGCCAACACCTTTGATCTTGGACTTCCCAGCCTCTTGAGCTGCAATAAATAAATTTCTGTTGTTTAAGCCACCCAGTGTATGATATTTTGTCATGGCAGCCCAAGCTGATAAAGGCAGTAAGACTCAGCTACCTCTGCTTGTCCCTTTTCCTAGGACATGGCCCTACAGGGCTTTAATTCAGAGCTTGGTGTGTTTTTCTTTCCTTAACACTGAGAGAAATAATGGGAAAGTCAGTTCTGTTTATAAGAGATTTTAGATTTCAATTTATAAGTTCTTGCCTCATGCCACTTCAGCATTAGTGAGGACTTAGATGGTAAAAATCTGTGTTTTTGAAGCTCCTGAAGTCTCTTTTTGTCATCCCAATCCTGGAGCAACTGTCAGTTTAGGAAGCAGATGGCCTGGGCTGTATACTGGTTCCACAGCTAGTTGTGTGAAATTGCAACATTTACTTAAACTTCCCTTCCCCTCTCGTTCCACATTATAAAACACGGACAACAATGGTTCCTACCATCAAGTATATAGGTAAAAATAAAATGCAACTTAATGCACAGAACCTGTGTCAATAAAAACTAGCTTTTGGTATTATTACTACTTTGGAAAAGTAACATATTCTGTCTTAGTTGATTTCCTCATGGGCAGTAACAACAAAAATGAATGTAATACCTGTCTCATAGGTTGGGCACAGGAATGAAAATGAATGTTAGTGTATGTGACAATAAGATCTATAGTACTTTGGTCATGGTGGCTACTCCAACGCTACAATTAGTTTACTTCCTATCTTACAAACTTTCCCTGAGACAAATTAAGATGGTTTACATTTCAAATTCTGCTGGTATATTTCACATGGATTAAGATTTTTGAAGCACAGACCATATCTTATTCATCTTTGTATCCCTAGCACTTGGCCCAGAGTCTATCATGCCAATGCATATTTGCTGAAAGAATAAATCAGTGAATACTAACTTATAATTCTATAATTCATTACTCACTCTAGCTCCCAGAACATTTCCTTGTTCAATGTAAGAGTCAAACAAATATTTGTTGAATACATGAATTATTCAGAGTTATAAGAAAGCTTCATAGTTTATTCAGGGATAATATCAATAGTTCTTTAAACCTGATTTATTTGACAATGATTTTCATTTGGACAATGATCTACTAGGTTCTGATAAATGTTTGGGGGGTTATACAGGTCTGGGTTATAGAAAAAGTGGGGCCAAGAATATTTCCTCATTGATACAAATCTTGACTTCTGTTTACCATTTTTAGTCACCAAATACACATATGTATTCTCCCTGATTATAAGGTGATGCAACAGGAATGTAAATGAACATGATGGGGCGGTGTGTAGCTGGATTCAGAGAGTAGAAACCAGATGGCTTTAATTCTGAAAGATTAAAACCTAAAACAACAATAATTAAAAACTTTTTAAAAACATGCACATACCATATGGACTCTTAATCACAGAATGAGAATTTAACATTCAGAGGATAAATACAAGTACTGGGGGTGCCTAAAATATGTATACACATTTTAAGAGATGTTATCTACATATTACTTTTTGAATTTGAATTACGGTAGCAATGTGTAGTATGACATTTGCTCAAAGACACCATTAATCAAATGAATGCTAGTGTCACCATGTGACAGGCAGGACATTCAAAGAAAAAGGCAGAAGCACGGTTGTCGTTCAAGGAGCGCAAGACCATTTTGAAGTGGTATTTGAAATTTGAGAACCTTGTTTGAGTTTCCCTCACATTCTCCTGACTTAACACCCCTTGACTTCTACCTATGGGGGACCTTAAAGGGTGTGGTGTACTGCAGAAAACAGGCTACACTGGTGGTACTTCAGGAAGAAATTAAAACGATATGTGCAGGGATACAAGTAGACACTTTGGTTAACGTTGCTCAAGCAGTAGTTTACCGTCATCAGAAGTGTCTGGACACTGATGGGAACCACTATGAGCACACTTGTAGTCACCTTTTGTTATTGGTATATATGAGTATTACAATCTTAATACAGTTTTTTCCTTTCTTAAAATGTATATACATGTTTTCTTTTTTGGGGGGCACCCTCTGTATATACTTCAACTGACTAGAAAAATAGTCTCTAAAGCATTATCAGTTTCTACTTAGACAGTTAAAATAATAAAATAATTTAATGAATTTTTATGGTGTGCTTGGTATTAATGCTACACATTTTCTGAACATTTTGTCATTTAATCCTCATAGAAACAACAGTAATTCTGTGAGATAGGTTCATTGGTGTCCCGTTACATAGATTGACACTGAAATGATAAATGTTTAAGAACTTGTCAAGGACACACACAAAATATTGTGGGGTCAGAGCAGGTATTAAACCGAGGTCTGGCTGTTTCCTGGTTTCCTGTTAGGCCCTGCAGCAGTAGTTCTTACCCCATCAGAACCAATGCCTTCTTTTAAAGACAAATTTTATGTAATGTCTTCTTTACTACCCTGAGATGAAATTCACAGATAATATAACCTCCCTACACATGTAATAATAATAATTATTATTATAAAATTTCCTGGCTTTAATATAAAGGAGAAATTCAAGGAGAGTAATTTTTAATGACATAATATGTATTTCAATATGTAAATGCTTTGACTTGATTACATGAGAAGACATCATGAAGTATTTCCATGCTTATACCCATCTGTAGAATATTCATGAACGTGTTGACAACACAAGCCGAATGGTATTGGTACGGCACATCGGTAGCTCAAATACCAGTTGCGGCACTACTGGTTGAAGGACATTTTCCAAAATGGTTAAGAATTTTTGGTAAAAATTCAAATTAAACCAGTACAGTATTCCTTCTATTTATACTCATGTATTCTTGGAAAATTCAGTTTACAGAAAAAAATATGCAAAAGACGTTGTGTTTACAGGTGAAATGTAAGTGGGTTATAAGCAGGCTATTCACATTCGTGAACAACCAGTGAGACGCTGGAGAGTTATGAGGAGTGAAGAGTAAGTTTTTCTTGTGCAGCATGGTGCCACGCCTGGAGGGATGCCCGGGATAATGAGTGCTAATCCTGACTCTCACTCATTACTGCCAGGGGCACCCTGCAAATCATTGTGGAATCCACAAAAACACCTCCAGTTTCTAAATTGTTCATGAGGGTGGTCCCACCCCAGGTGAGAACTACTGCTCTATTCAATGCTCAGAAGAAACTAGCATTGCAAAACCAAGGGAAATTACATAGTGCTAGGTGAGCTCATGGAACAGGGGACAGAATTTTAATGATGTAATTAATTATTGAGTGGCATGGAAGAGTAGACATAAAAATAAGGTATGAAGGAATGACATTTTGGGAATGAACAATAAGTACTTTCAGGAAGGACTCAAGGAAGACCTCTCACCACGCCCCCACAATTGGGTCATGTTCTCTTTTAATATCCTGTCACAGCCTCCTGTGCAACTGTTTTATAATACTCATGACAATTGTCATTAAGTAGGTAATTGTCTAGGGCTTATTTAATATCTGCCCCTCCCATTAGAAGGTAAGTTTCAATGTCTATATTGTTTATAAATACATGCACACATACATACATACCAGCTGTTTTGTGCATAATAGGGACTCAGTAAATATTTGCAAAATGAATATTTTTCAACACCTGTTTAAAGGTTTTTGAATAGGATTCTGAGAAGTTTGATTGACATGGTCTTGATTCTGGTAAACATATTTGAAGTCTATAAACTAATTTGGATTTATCATGATTCCCACTCTTGCAAGCTGAAGTCTGACTAATTAAACACTGGACATTTAGCAGGGGTTTTGCAAGCATAACTCTAGTGCCACCTTCTGCCAGGCAGAGAAATATGTTCAGGGTTTTTGCATTCTGAGAATCTGGATTTGATGCTCAAACAGTTCTTCGTGCTGTAGAATTAATTGGATATTTTAAAAATGTTAAAATAATGGGGCGCTATAAATTCCTATTTAAAAATGAAAACTTGGGGCAATGTATAAATAACACTGATGGGAGTGAATAAATTGTCTATAGATTCAGTAACTGAAACAGAGAGTTTTAGAGAAGAGAAAAGACTTTGGGCTTTTTTTGTCTTTGTAATTCAATGCCATTGTGCCTAGGATTAAAAATTAATTACTATAAAATTACTCCAGTTAGTTTGAAAGAATTTATATATACATTTGCTACAAGAAAGCAGCTTTGTGAATAGAATTCTCATTGAAGTTACCAAGAATAGTTAACATGGAAATAAATAAATAAATAATAAATAGAAATATATTGCAAAAATGGCTATCATGGAGAGAATAGTTTCAACCGTACTATCTCTGAAAATAATTGATCAAAAGCTCTGCCAATCAATGAAATCTTTCATCTATAATAAAAATAGAATAGATGTTTCTACATACATTTTCATAGTTAACCAGGCAACTTGAAGTGTCCATTTTATCTGATAATAAAATTGTAATCTCTTCTCTTTGTATGTCACTTAAAAAAAGTTATTGTGATCTGTATATTATTGTGCATTATGTGAATAAACAATACTACCCTAAGACACTAATGGTGTTGAATAACGGTCTGTGATACTGTTACACAGCCAATGTCTGTGTGCTGCACAAAGAGATGAATAGTTTTCAATTTTACTCCAAACAGGAAGTAAGAGTCTGCTCCAATTAAAGGAAGATCAAAACCCTCTTCTCATGTAGAAGCACAGAGCAAAAGACTGGCAAACTTTTTCCTTAAAATATCAGTTAGTAAATATTTTAGACTTTGCAAGTCAGATGATCTCTACCACACTACTCAACTCTGATGTTGTTAACTTGAAAGTAGCCATAGACAATGCATAAACAAATGAGCATGGCTGTGTCCCAATAAAACTTTATTTACAAAAAGAAACAGTGGGCTGCATTTGGCTTGTGGGCTGCAGTTGCCAACTCTTGCCATAGATCACTGAGAATGCAGCTTCAGAATGGAAAACTGTTTTCATAGGGAGAACAGGAGGGCTTGCTCCAGGAAGAGGGGCAGAGCTCCAAACCTGGATTGGCAGAGTGGAGGGAAGCAGCACTTTCTCAGTGGGTCAGCAGCTACAGACTGCACTGTGATGGAGTGGATAAGCAAGGACTAAGATACCACTGGACTTAAACACAAGACCTGAAACCATAAAACCCCTAAGAAAAAACATAGGCAGTACATTCTTTGACGTGGCTCTTAGTAATACTTTTTAAGATATGTGTCCCCAGGCAAGAGCAATAAAAGCAAAAATAAACAAATGGGATTACATTCAACTAAAAAGTTTTGGCACCGCAAAGGAAAGAATCAACACAATGAAAAGACAACCTACCGAATGGAAGATATCTAAAATATCTTCCAGGGGTAAATATCAAAAATATATAAAGAACTCATATAATTTAAAATAAAAAACAAACAAACTGATTAAAAATGGACAGAGGACCTCAATAGACATTTCTCCAAAGATATATACATGGCCAATAGACATATGAAAAGATGCTCAACATAACTAATCATTGGGGAAATGTAAATCAAAACCACAGTAAGATATCACTTCATACCTGTCAGAATGGCTATTATCAAAAAGTCAACAAATAACAAGTGTTGTTGAGGATGTGGAGAAAAGGGAACACTTGTTTGCTGTGGGTAGGATTGTACATTTGTGCAGAACTACCATATAACCTAGCAATTCTACTTCTGGGTATTTATCTAAATAAAATAAAAACACTAATTCAAAAAGATATGTACCCCTATGTTCATTGTAGCATTATTTATAATTGCCAAGATACGAAAGCAACCTAGGTGTCCATTGATTACTCATCCATGAAAAAATGAAATCTTGCCATTTGCAACAACATGGATGGAGCTAGAAACAGACTCATTGATACAGAGAACAAACTGATGGTTGCCAGAGGGTAGGGGGTTAGGGAGATGTGTGAAAAAGGTGAAGGGAATAGAGGTACAAACTTCCAGTTATAAAATAAGTAAGTCACAGGATGTGACGTACACTCTAGGGAATAGAGTCAATAATATGGAAATAACTTCGAATAGTGACAGATGGTTTCTAGACTTATGGTGAACACATTGTAAGGTATATAAATGTCAAATCACTATGTTATACAACCTGAAATTAATATAATATTTATGTCAAATATGCTTTAATAAAAACAAAACAAGAAAAACCAAAAATGTAAATGACACAGATGAGCAAATATGGAATGCAGAAGCCAAGGAGTCAGCAAAAAAGTGCTAACAGAGAGCAAGTGTTAAAATCCAACCCACTAACCTCTACAGGAGGAGCAGACTTCCACGTTGTTAGTCTCCAGGGACAGTCTCATGTGCCTAAAGACACAGCTACTATCAGGCCTCATTTCAGACCTTTATCAGAATAGGTTTCTGATACTTGGTTTGAAAACACAGTCATCTTTCCTTCATTTAATACATACTGTGAGTCAGTTATGTGTCAGGTAGTGCTCTAAGTACTGGATACAAGGACAAGGAGCAAACACTCTGTCCCCTCTGGAGTGCCAGGGTAAATATGAGCAGATAAGCAAGTAAATATGTAATATAGCCACTCTCAAACTTTTTACCTCAATAAACCCTTGAAATAATTTTTAGGTCACAGGGAAACTCTGCAAAAAAATTACATATGCAGCTCATGGTACATGATGAGGATGAGTAACTTGTAGATATGGTAATCCAAGAATAACTGTCAGTAATCTTTGAAATAGAGAATGCTATTTTCCTGCAGATCTATTTATTTGGCAAGCTTATTAGCCTCTTTCTTTTTCTCTGGTTCCCCCTCTTTCCCACAAATCAAATCAGTAGTAGTAAGTACTAGCAACTCAGTTTTTCTTTACTATTAAAAAAATTACCTATTTGACTGTGTATGTGGGTGATATCAACCTTATCACATTAATCCTATGCATTTGTTATACTGCTGCTATAACAAATTACTACAAATTTGTGGTTTAAAACAACATAAATTGATCATCTTACTGTTCTGGAGATCAGAAGTCCAAAATGGGTCAACAGTACTGTATTTCTTCTGGTGGTTCTAGGGGAGAATCCAATTCCTTGCCTTTTCCAGCTTCTAGAGGTGAGTCAATAAAAAAATAATAACTTAAATTAAAAAGCAAGAACATTTACTGGAATGGAAGGATATGAAATTCCAGAATGAAAGCATCTACTAAGCACCAACACATTAATGGGAAAGAGACTTTAAACAAAATACATCATTTTGAAACTTTGAGTAGAGATCATCCTTAAAATATCTAGAAAGAAAATAAAAATCATGTATAAAGGATAAAGATTTAGAATGGCATTGCATTTCTCAACAGCAACCCCTAAATCTAAGAAGCAATGAGAAGTGGCTTCAACATTCCAAGTAGAAACGATTTCTAACTTTAAATGCAAGAGTCATCAGCTTATGTTTTGTTCAAGGATGGTTACAATGAAGTCATTTTTTTTTTATAAGCAAATTTAACAAACAAGATGTCTGCTTTGGGAAAGAGGAGCAACAACACAGAATCCTGGAAGTAAAAGGCTTTCCTACGATGATGTGAATCGATGTCCCTCCATGACAACTAAGACTACAAATCCAAATTGGAGTGGGAGGACAGTGGGCTCTAGGACAAATATCTCCAAGGAAAAATATGAAACTGATAGACTAATCAATGTTTTTATTGTATTAACATGAACTTTACAGCTCTTTTGGAGAATTTTCAAGAGAAATTATATAGGAAAAAAATTACATATATAAAGAAATTACATAGAAAGGGACTCCCTCCCCTCCAAAAATCCCCCCAGAACTCTGAAGCAATCATTATCTCTAGGAAAAACAAAAGGCATGTAAAAGGGAGTGTAATCATTGTAAGACTCATATTTGAACAACACTCACACACTCATGACAAAATATTGATTGAGTGAAAAATTGTGCTATTTTTAAAAGATGGCAGAAGTAAAGCAATGTGTATGTTTGTGTGTGTGTGTGTGTGTGTGTGTGTGTGTAATTGTATCAATATAACAGCAAACTAACCATTTTAAACATGTTAAGTGTACAATTTAGTGGCATTAAGTACGTTCATGTTGTTGTGCAGCCATAACTACTTCCATCTCTAGGACGTTTTTTATCTTCCCAAACTACAATTCTGTATGCATTAAACAATAAGTCCTCCGTCTTCTCTCCCCCAGTTCCTGATGACCATGATTCTACCTTTAATCTCTCTCTGACTACTCTAGGTACTTCATGTAAGTGGAATCATACAACATTTGTCCTTTTATATCTGGCTAATTTTACTCAGCATAATGTCCTCAAGTTTCCATCCATGAGCCAGAATTTCTTTCCTTTTTAACACTAAATAATACTCCCTTTGGTTTAAATATCAAATTTCGGGGAGTTCACTGGTGGTTTAGTGGCTTCGGCACTGGTGCTGTCAATGCTGCAGCCTGGGTTCGCTTCTCAGCCAGGCAACTACCCACATACATAAAACAAACAAACAAACAAACAAAAGAAACAAACAAACAAAACAAATTTCGTTTAACTGTTCATCTGTTCATGGTCACTTGGGTTGTTCATTTTTCAGCTTTGTGAAAAATGCAGCTATGAACATGGACATGAAACATCTCTTTGAATTCCTGCTTTTAAGTCTTTTGGATGTATAGTCAGAAGTAGAATTGTTGGATTATATAGTAATTCTACTTATAATTATGTGAGGAATTGCTACACTGTTTTTCATGGCAGCTGTTCCATTTTATATTCCCACCAACAGAGCACAAGTATTCCAATTGCTCCATATCCTTGCTAACATTTTGTCTGTTTTCTGTTTGTTTATTTTTAATAGTAACCATCTTAATGAGTATAAGGTGATATTTCATTGTGTTTTGATGTGTATTTCCCTAATGATGAATGATGTTGAGTATGTGTCATGTGCTTATTGGCAATTTGTGTATTTTCTCTGGAGAAATATTAATTCAAGTTTTTTGCCCATATTTAATCAGGTTTTGCTGTTGTTATTGTTGAGTGTAGTTCTTTATATTAACCCTTTATCAGATAGATCACATGCAAATGTTTTCCCTCATTACCATAGGTTGCCTTTCACTTTGTTGATTGTGTCTTTTGATAAAAAGAAGTTTTTAATTTTTGATGTAGTTTGTTTTATCTATTTGTTTTCTTGTTGCCTGTGCTTTTGGTGGCATGTCAAAGAAATCACTGTCAAATAAGATGTTAGGAAGATTTTTCACTGTTTTTTTTAAGAGTTTTATAGTTTTAAGCGTTACATTTATGTCTTAGATGAATTTTCAGTTAATTTTGATGTAGAGCATAAAGTAAGGGTCTAACTAAATTCTTTGCATGCACTATTTTATATATATATATGTGTGTGTATGTATATATATATACATACACACACATATATATATATATAATATGTTTTACTTTACTAGAAATAAAAAACCATAAAGTTTAAAAAGAAAAATACAATGTATTGTTTTTAGATATGTATAGTGTATAGATATTAATATATATGTCATGACTTGAAATTCAGGTTACTTGCTATAATTATTGTGGAGCTGATCATAATAAAGCTTTAAGTAAGGTATTTGATATTTGAAATCCTTATCGTAAATATTTTATTTATCATTTAAAAAATTAAGAACCTAAAACTTTTCTGTTTTGGAAGCAAAGATACTTAGGGGGGAAAAATAACTGTTTCCTACACCTCACTCTTAAAAATGTTCCTAGATTTTTCTATATGATTATAGTTCTCAAATAAGAGGGTGGGATGGGGAATTGAAAAAAAGGAGGAAGAAGAAAGTGGGAGGCAATTAAAAGCTTAAGGTATAGAAATCACTATTCCCTGTACTTCAAGAAGGATTGTGTTCTCTTAAATGATTTTCCAGAAAGGGTATCCTAAATATTATTTGAATTTTGTTTGCAAAAGTAACTCTAATTTTTCTGAATGTAACTGCCTATCAAGAAGCCACAGAAATGTATATTTTAGGCCAAAGAAAAAGAAAGTTGATGTTTCTACTGCGTCAATGGCAGATCACAGGAGATTTCAAATAAATCCTTTTGTTTAATGCAAAAATTTTATTGCAAAGCTTTGTGCCAAAAATCTAGACAATTACACTCCAGGATTTCAACTAATGAATACCACATGTTAGACTCAATAACTTCAGCTGCAGGGTAGAGAATACTGTGTTAAAACGATTCAGATAATAAATCGCTATCTAGGTCCATTTTAGCTGGAGCAAGTCAACTGTATTGAATGTGAGTGAAACATTAATTCTTTAGAAGAACATACCCGATTGGCAGAAATTTTGACATGTGGTATACATTCGCTCACCATTCCGCCCCCGTGGAATCATTTCGTCCTTTGCTTGAGCCTGCACTCACTTGCATGCCTATCTCCAATCTCCTGAATCTTGTCTTTGGGGTATCACTTACATGCGCTTACAAAACATACATTTTTAAACAGACACATGAATGAGAACGGTTCTCATTTTTTGAAAGTGTTAGTTTGTCATTACTTCTGTTTGAGCTGGAAATATCATATGGCGCTCTCTTCCCCCTGGGAGTGCCTCTGGGTTCCCCTTCCTGATCTCTGGGACTTTGGCTACTTTTGCCTTTCTCTTTTCTAAAGTCTTATACAAACAGAGGCAAGAGAATGCTACATGTTCGCATAGGACACAAAGGACACCTGGGGCTTGTTTTGGCTCCAGTATGTAAAAAAAAAAAAAAGAAATGCAGAAGGAGAGGCAGAGCTGTCTCAGAGAGGGCTGCCCAGCTGTAGGGGTTATTCTCCTGGGACCAAGTTTTACTTCTGAAAGCCAGCCTTGGGAAGCAGCAACAGGAAATGCAGAGAGTAATAAATCTCTCAGACTCATTTTCCTTTCTGTTTTAGAGTGGGCTTGTTTTTGTTTTCTTCCTTCTCCTCTTTGATGGAAGCCGAACTTCCCTGTGGCTGGATTGAACCCCTTAACCGGAAACAGTGACAGGGTGGGCGGGGAGCCAGTAGACAATGGCAGCTCTCTACCTTCTTGACATTTAATTTTCTCTAACCATACTGAAGAGGTGGAATTTCAGACTTTCAAAATATAGTTACCTCCTTACACAGCATTTCTACCATACTTTTTACCATGTCATCGTAGGCTAATTTCATTTTGTTCAAATTTTGAAATATATATAAAATTATTTTTATATAAAATTATGTATGTAAGAATTATAAAATACATATATTTCAAAATGCAAACAAATGGAATTATGTTTGAATATTCTTTGTGGTCATATATACATTATTTTGTATACATTAACACTTGTCTAAAAACAATTCTAGAAGATACGTAGATCACTTTATAACACTGAGAAAACTGGGAATGGGATTTGCTTAAGTTTGTAAAAGTAGTAACTGGCTGAGTGAGAAGTCCATGACGCCTCTCAAGATCTAAGTCTATTTCTTTTCTCTCCATCGGTGGTTATTAAACTGGCCTCCAAGGAGCTATTGGGGCTGCTCTGTCTGGGAAAGGTCAAGGGAGGGTTCAGCTTAGCTCATCTAGACCCCTCCCCTCTGGAACAACTCCAGGTTTTGCTTGTTTTATTTGCTTACGCTTCTGTGTGACATTTTGGCGGACAATGGGTTCCAAGTCCTCTCTCTTTCCCTATGTTGAAACTTCTATGCTACACCACAAAATAATTTGCCTAGTTTCAACATGGAGGACATCTTTGCCTTTCACAGAATGAATCTTCGACACTTCTCACATTTGCTAGGGACCTCATGGTCATCTGAAACTGCTGAATTTCAAGTGCGGCAAGGCTGCTTGGGAGCCAGTCAATTAGCTACCAAGAGGCCTGTTTTAAGATGTAGGTTCTGCAGTTCATCTGGCTTTGTTATTTATGATAAACTGGGAAGATAGTATCATCTTGGTTTTAGGTCAAGAGTCAGCAAATATTTTCTGTAAAGGGCTAGACAGTACATATTTTATGTTTCACAGGCCACAGGATTTCTGTTGAATCCTCTTCCTCTCCTTTCCCTTTCTCCTTTTTTTACAACCTCTAGAAAAATGTGAGAATTTTTCTGGTTTGGAAGGAGAGCCTTTAGGAACAGTCCAACGGAGCCAGATTTGACCTGTGGTCATGGTTTGTTGATCCCTGTTTTAGGTAAGACTATCCTCACTTTAAGGATTAAGCATCATAGCTCAGAGAGGGGAAGTCATTAATTCAGGTCACACAGCTCACAACGAGGCAAAGCTTAGTATGTTCAACTGCCACTACATTTGTTTTCCTCCGTGCTTTACGTTATTTCTTAAAGGATTTCCTTTCACATTCCTCAGAAAAGCAGAGACACCAGTTTTGTTTTTTTTTCTCTTTTTCTTTCTTTCTTTCTTTTTTTTCCTTTTTCTTGTTTTTTTTGGTTTTCATTATCATTTTCCTTGAACCTCTCATAAGAAACACATTCAAGAGAATGGCCCCATTTCTCAGAATCGTGATGAAAAACTAATATGAAACAGAACATAGAACCTCAGTTAGGTAACAGACTTTTGGTCTTGTAGTTTTCAGGCAATGAAGAGGATTCTAATAAACATCTCGGACCTGGGAATAGTCACTTATAAATGAAATGTATTCAGTTAACACATACTTTCGTTCACCACTTTTTAAAAACAAATTCAGCAATATTAATAAAAAATTTGTAACAGGAGTTTTCAGGAATGAGTACAAGAGGATACCTGGGGACATCTCCTTGCACCTCTAGACTCTAGTCTAGTAGCTTAGGCATCTTTGTGGGTCACTTGTTTCCTAGAAGCAGGGGATGACATGAAAAAGGACTTGAAGCTCTTTCCTGAACCTGCTGGCTTACTCTGTTCTCCGTAAGTGGGAGGCAGTATTGCTCAGTGGTTCAAAGCCTGCCTGGCCTGGGCCTGCTTCCTGGGTCTGCATTACTGTGCTGTTATAGGTCCTTGGACAGGTTCCTTAATTTACATATCTATGTCTTCTCCTATGTAAACTGGGTCAACAGTAATATATACCTCATATACTATGTGGGTTAAATGGGATAATATATATGAAACATTTAGCAGTAAGTGCACAAAAATGTCGGCTCTCGTTACTGTTTGTTGCTTCATTCTCTTCTCAGCAGGTATGTTAGTAGGCCTCACGGGCCAGCACGCTTCTGATAGGCGTTTCAGTTAGGGTGCCTGCTTCACTTCCAAATCAGGCTTCGTCTTTTCATTATCATTGTTTTGGTATTGCTTTTGGATTTTCCTAAACTCCATGTGCTGTGGTCTCAAGACTAGTCAGATCCCCTCTATTTCTGGTCCTATTTCCTACACTCCCAGAGGGGGGAGGGGAATTGAAACAAGAACACATTAAGTAATTAATCAATTTAACAACTTAACATTTAGTCAGGCTATGCTGGACAGCATAGAATGGTATAATGGTATAATGGATACAGGAAATGACAAGATTGTTCTAGAAATGATGTATGTGATGGATGGAAACTGGGTGAAATTGCAAGATTGGCCATGAGAGTCTGTTTTAGCAATTTGGATTCTAGAGCAGGGATTTCCCCTAAGCACCACCAGGGGTGAGTTTGAATCTTCAGATGCCTAGGCTGTAGTACAGACCTACCGAACTGGGTTCTGGTAGAGGAGAGCCTGGGATCTTTACTTTTAAGATTCCACACACTGGTGAGTCTTAAGACCACCAGTGGCAAAGTGAATGAAAACGTATTCAGACAGAGATTCAGGGATGAAAAGTGCTTCTATTAACATTTAGGAGTAACAGCTGCCACTTCAGTGGCCTTCAAGTGAAGCAGGTGCTGGGAGGCCCTTCTGGTATCTGGAAGTTGCTGGATCCTGTAAGAGGTCCCTTGGCCTCTCTGCTCTCTGGGTGTATGTGTATAAACTCTTGCTCTGCTTATTTGCAATACACATGTTATTAATCTCCATTGCACATTAGAATCACCTGGGAAACTTAAAAACAATGACTAGTTTCTGGACTGCATTCCAGACCAGTTAATTAGAACCTTTTCACTTGGATCTCTGGCTTTTTCTTTTCTTTTTTTTTAAAGTACCCCAGTCATTCAAATGTGTGTCCAGGATGGAGAATTTCTGAACAGAGCACCTTGTGTGTACCTCTTGTATTCTACTTATTGTTTTTATTTTCAGAATAAGCTTCATTAAGGTATTTGACATGCAGTCTGTTACAGGTGCTTTTACACCCCTACTACCAAACACATAGTCTCGGTTCCCGCTAGTTTGGAGCAGGTGTATAACTGGCTTTAGACAGAGGCTTCAGAAATGCTTTTAAAACAGGAAAGCCCTTTCTTTAGAATAACGTGAAGCCCCACATAGAAACCTCGCCCTCCTGGGTCAGCACAGTGGCCTCTGAGGCACTTGGAGAACCTCCAGGCCCGGTGCAGCAAGCCTTAAAAACCACTGTTTGAAGGGCACGGTCAGAAACACGGCGAGCATTTAGACCCAACCAGAATCTTTTTCCGTGAAGAGTCACAGGCTGTAGGGAATAGCATTTCTTGTGTATTTCTGCCTTCCCTGGGGATCTGGCCACACTTCTGGGGGATTCCTGCAGGTTATAAATTACTGGCACTGCCGTTGTCTTGATCCTCTTTTAAATTTTATGGCTCCGAGAAGACCTCAGAGACATTCAAGTTTGTTAAGTGATGACTAAAGATGTCATAACAATTAAAGCATGAGGGCTTTTACGAAATCCAAACCTTGAAAAAGTAGGCCCCAAAATGGTTATGTTATTTTAAAATGATACAACCTTTGAAATAACTAAATGGCTGGGGACTATACTTTTTCCTCCTCCTATATTGATTTTTTACTTTAATCTTATATATTTGGATTGTCTTATTGATTTTCTAGGATACTAGGTGCTTCATAGCAGAGTGTAATTATCCTGAAAGGTTAGGTGGCACCCGTGAGCATGTCCTTTGGAAGGCTGAAAATATTAACACCAAATCCACATTAACTGAAGAAACAAGAGCCGCTGGGTTAGTAAAACCAAAGTGAGAGAGGTTAATACTGCCTCACCCAGCACAGGCTTGTCTGCTTAATGATCAGGGCTCCCAACTGTCACATTGAGAGAAAACAGGAATAGTGTGTATGCTTCAACCTGAAGGTTTTGACCATAAAACTTAAAGCTGGAGCAACTTTCTATTAACTGCCTCTAACAATGTAACTTCTCTTTGTCTTTCCTACCAAAGCGGCTTCACCAGGAGGAGTCAGTGATTTTCTGTCAACAATTTTCTTTTACGATGATTTTGGTTTAACTGCCGGTTATAGCGACTGTAACAACCTTTATGTCCCATGTTGTCTCTTATTTTCTGAGAGGAGGCAACTGACTTGGTTTATGTTGTTGATTCAGGGAAAATGATTGGACTGGTATCATATTTTATGTACAACACTCATTAACCATCCAATCAACATCAAAATATGAAAAACAGGAGGTCGCTTGTTTCAGATGTTAAATCAGGCAATCAACCTGATTTCACAAACCCACTACAAAGTGTATTCTGATGTCATGCTTAAGTTCTTCTCTGTCTTTAACATTTTTAAAAATAGAAGTTCAAAGGTATTTTGTGTCATAAGTTTTTATAATAATCAATTCCAACATGATGATTTGTTTTGTTTCCTTGTTTCTGGTGCACAGGCCTGCTTTTATTTTCCATTCAGCAATAATATTGAGAATGATAATAGCTGTGTTTATGTGCCAAGTCCCATTTTAAACCCTTTACACATGGGGTTCTTAGCCCCTATAACAGTGATAATATTTAAAAAATGATTTATATTCATTTGTCCCTAAATCTTATTCCCTTTTAACCTCAACCCGAGGACAGGCTAAACTAGGAGGCTTATTGCCCCAGGGAAGGGAAAGTGATACCAGATAGAATAAGGGGGTCACACTACACTTTTTGACATTAGGTCAGGGACCCAAGGTCTTGAGTATAAGGCTTTTCAGAGAGAGAAATGGAATTTCTAAATTTCAAAGACCTAGTTGTTACATATCAAGAGTCAGGGCTATTAGAAGAAAGTGGTTCTTTCTAATGTCATAAAACAGAACTAATGGCTGAGCAGAGAGGCTTAATGGCCCTCAGAATTGGAAACGATCCTGGGAAGTCCAAGGAAAGGAGGATGAGGAAGTGTATAAGCCCATCTTTTCATACGTGGCAGCTGGACGATGAGGAGAGAGGCAAGGAGGGAGGGAGGGTGGAAAGCAGTTAGAAATCAGGATGTCATGGCTTCCTTGCCTACTGCTAAGACCCGTGTGTGTGTGTGTGTGTGTGTGTGTGTGTGTGTGTGTGTGTATACTACAGAGGTTGAAATCAAATGCAGAGGAGTCCTTGGCTTCTTCCCCAAGAACAGTTACAACTTGGTGAAATTCAGGCCATGACTTGGTTAGGCAGAAGAGGCGCCTGACTGGCTTCTTAGAGACTCCCTTATTTCCATTGTGGGTGGACCGCATCTAGATGTCCTGGCTTGTCCTGTGGAGGGTGAGGATGGCTGCAGAAATATAGCTGCAATCGGGATGAGAGGAATTTGATCAAAGGCTGCAGAGGGGACCATTTGGCCTGGGAATCAAAGCCCCATGTCAGGAGGGATGTTCAGTGAGAAACGAGCTGGGGCTGGTGCTGCACAATCAACAGTGAGGGCTGCTGAGCCCCAAGGGAATTGGGAGGCGGGAAGTGGATGTCAGCAAGGTGAGGACGACCAGGTACAAAAAATACACCCTTACCTCCGAGGCCAGCCAGGACCTGGGCACACCTGTTAAACAAAACAGTTGAAAGCTTTTCTGACAAATAGAGTTTGTTGGGGTATATGCTAGCCAGAAAAAGGATCAGGTCCTGAGGCAGGACGTCTAAATCACCAGCACCAGGGCTAAATGGGGAAGACAGCATGCCCGCCATGCTGAAGCTGGTTTTCTTTCACACTTTGTGTTTTGGGGAAGAAAGATGTAGATTGTTTTGAGACCATTTATGCTGGCTATGGATAGCGGGGAGGTGGGAAAAGGGGAAGCAGGGGCAGTTCTAGGGTAGGAGCATAGTCTGTAAGAAAGAAAAATTTATTACTTTTGATTGGTTTTGGGCAACAATCCTGAAAATTCATGTATAAGCAGGACGCCGTGGTCTGGTGGTCTCTTACTGCTCTAGATAGCCACCTGGAAGTGGCTTCAGAGATCCAACACACATTTAGGAATGTGAACAGTGTCGTGTTAGTCAGCCTGAAGCTATCCACTTGCTAATTACTCTTGTCTACTGTCTCTTACTCTCAGGCCCGCTGTCATTTAATTTAAGAATTTCAGAAATTTTCTCTTGTCACACTCCCAGGAGTTAGGAAAGGTAAAGTTTTCTTTATCCCATCCCAAGATGTTACCTTGGGGAGGAGAAGGAATAGGAGGGAGGAGGAAATTCTGAAAGCCTGAGTTTTATCTGAGAAGAACTAGTGCAAGCTGAAAGCAGGATGCTTAATGAGAAGTGACTGAGTATTTTTTTTTCCAGCTAGTTTAAAGTTTTTCTTTACCCACAAGGAGGGGGAGAGGGTGGAAAGCTACATTAGCTAGAGAACAGAAAAACCAAGAAACGATCTTTTCTTTGCATATCTCATTGTAGTGTGAATAAATTGTATCCCACTGCGGCTCCATAATATAATAGCTAGAAAGAAGCAGTCTTATAAATTTGTTCCAATAATGGCTAAAGATAGATATTACTCAGAGTTGATGACTTAGGAAGTCCAGAGAGATTGGAACTTCTCACGATGCTGTATTTTTGTATCTTCCAATTTATATATTCACTGTAGAGATTGTCGCAGATATTAAGACATGCGATGTATTATCCAGCCCCTTCCTTTCACTCCTTCCCATACCTCTTGAGGGTTCTTCAGCTTTGTCCCTTGCCCAGAGAGTCATTAAGTATGGGAAACAGGCTTTCTACTGCAGTGACCACATTGTGGGGCCTCAAAGGAAAAAGTTCCTTTTGAACACACGTAATAAATGACTCTCTGAGGCAGGACATCAGGAAAGATCTCACATATGTAACAGCAGATGATAAATTCTGGTAATTTACATCCATAGGTCACTCTAAGGACATTTTTGATTTATGACTTAGAACTGAGAAAAATCTAACTCAATTCAGAATCTTACTAAGGCAGAAGCAAAGACGTGGCACTCATGTCTGCCATCTGGTGTAAATAAGAGGTAAATACAACCATGCTTTCAGGGCTGAATACAAGTACTACCTTCCTGACGTCTTTTGTTAAAATTCTTAAATTTACAGAAAAAGAAAAAACTTGATTCTAAGGTTTATCATGTAAAAATCGCCCTTATAGGTGTTTCTCTTTCTTTCTATTTCTTTTTCTGCACTTGGAACTTTTAAAAAATTGTATGTTTAATAATACTCGAAAGCAGGAAGAGGTGGAATTCACAAAACAAGAATAAGAATGATAACTTTATGCCTATATTTTATTCTTTTTAATTAAATTCTCTTTGATTGGAATTTGTGAGAGTAAAGGAAGCAGCAAAGTAGAAGCAGCAGAATTTCCTTGAGAGTTTTAGAGGAAGGTTTGGGTTTACAGACAATGACATTCAGGGTCAGAAAGGGTGGCCATGGTTCTGGTTTTCCTGGGAATGAGGGGACTTTCAGGACGGCACTGAACACCCCTGGGAGCTGGGATGGTAAATCACCTGGGTTCAGAATCTCAAATGAGGTACCTTAAAAGCCATTCACCAAAGCACACACTGAAGAAGCTGTTTGGAAGTGTGATTTCAACCTGGATGAGACCAAGAAGGCAGAGGATATTTGTAAATATTTTCTATTTCTTTTCACGTAAGCTATGTTTACTCTCAGGGAATAACCTGCTTTTGTATGAGAGAGCCACTTCCTGAAACACTGGAAGCAGGAGGCGTGTTTCCTTTTCAGGGACATCTGGTGCTGACTCTGCATTTCTCTACATTCCAGGACTGGTATCGCTTCTGCCTCAATTGTTTTGTAGAAGTAATCAGTGAAACATTCTCGGACATTGAGCCCTGGTAGTTTGTATCTTTCAAAGCATTTCTCCATCTCATCTAAATTGCATTTATTGGTGTCAGTTGTTAGCAATATTCCCTTACTATTTGTTTAATGTCTGTAGAACATTTAATTTCTGATACTGGTAATTTGTGTTTTTCTTTTTCTGGACAGTTTAGCTAGAAGTTTATTAACTATTATTAATTTTTCTTCCTCCGAAGAACTGAAGTTTTGAATTATTGATTTTTCTCTATTGTTTTTCTGTTTTCTACATCTATGATTACCACTTTTATTTTTTATTTTTTTATTTTTTATTTTTTTACTCTTAGAGTTTTATTAGAGTTCAATTAAACCTATACAGTATTTTGTACAGAAGTGATTTTTAGTATATTTAGGTTTTCCTGACAAGATTTGTCTTAGGTCTTAACATTTATTAACATAGCAGTTAATGTCTTAGTAAAGTTTTTTTTTTTTTTTTTTTTTTATTGGGGTGACATCTGTTAGCAAGGATTACATAGGTTTCAAGCATACAATTCTACAGTGCATTGTCAGCTTGATGTATAATAAGTTCACCACCTAATGTGACTTCTCTTTCCATCACCTTATATTTAGCTTCCCCCCAACTTTTATTTTTATTATTTCCTTCCTTCTACATACTTTGGGCTTGATATGCTCTTCTTTGTCTAATATCTTAAGATGGACTCTGAGATAATTTTAAGGTTTTCTACTTTTCTTCTTTTTTATGATATAAACCTATAATTTTTCCTCTAAACACTACTTTAGCTATCTATCACAAATTTTGATAAATGATGTTTTCATTTTTATTAAGTTAAATATGTTTTCTAATTCCCCTTGTGATTTTTTCTTTGGTCTTTGGGTGATTTACAAGTGTGTTGTTTAATTCTATGCATTTGGGGATTTCCCCAAATATCTTTTTGATTTTGATTTTTAATTTAATGCAGTTTTGGTCATGAAATATGTATGATTTCCACTGAAATTTATTGAGATTTGTTTTGTGGCCCAACATGTAGTATATTTTGGTGAATATTCATTGTACACTTGAAAAGAGTGTCTTTTCTGATGGTTTTGGGTATAATGGTTTATAAATATCAATTAGGTCAAGTTGGTTAATAGTGTTGCTCAGGTCTTCCATATTTTTACTAGTCTTCTGTGTACTCTTAGAGCAATTACTGGGAAAGTTGTTTACATCTCTATAAATTGTATACTTGTTTATTTCTCTTTTTAATTTTGTTAGTTTTTACTTTATGTATTTTGAAGCTATCCAGTGTAGTTTTAATTTACTATCTTGTTAAATTATAATGTGTGAGGTTTTTGCATTTAACTAATATATTTAAGAGCTATTTATATTTCTTTTTTTCTGAACTCCTATTTCTTTGCCCATTTTTTTTTTGTTTGTTTGTTGATGTTTTAAATAAGAAAATTAGCCCTTTGTCTGTGCTAGCAGCAAAGTTTTTACTGTGGATTTATTTATATTGTTGTTTTTTTTTTAAAGCAGTTTATTTACTTTTTGCACTTGATGTTTTTAGTCTTTTTTAAAAATTACTTCTGGGTTACAGGTTCTACTTAAAAGAGCCTTCCTCACTCTAATATTTTAAAAAATACTTTTTATACATTTTGGTTTCAGTTTTTTACATTTAAATTTTGATTTGCATTTCTCTGATGATTAGTGATGTTGAGCATCTTTTTTTTGTACTTGTTGGCCATCTGTGTGTCTTCTGTAGAAAAATATTTAGGTCCTTTGCCCATTTTTAAATTGGATTATTTGCCTTTCCATTTTCTGATGGTTTCTTTTGCTATGCAAAAGCTTTTTAGTTTGATTTCACTCTACTTGTATATTTTTGCTTTTGTTGCTTATGCTTTAGGTGTCACATAAAAAAAAAAATCATTGCCAAGACCGATGTCAAGGGAGAATTTTCCCCAAGTGTTCTTCTAGGAGTTTTATTCTGTCAGTTCTTACATTTAAGTCTTTAATCCATTTCAAGTTAATTTTTGTGAGTGGTGTAAGATGGGGTCTATTTTCCTTCTTTTGCATGTGAATATTCAATTTTCCTAGCACGACTTATTGAAGAAACTGTACTTTTCCCATTGAGTATTCTTGGCTCCCTTGCCAAATATAAGTTGGCTGTACATGTGGAGGGTTATTTATGGCCTCTTAATTATTTTTCCATTAGTCTACATTTCTATTTTTATGCTAGAACCATTCTGTTTTGATTACTATAGTTTTGTAATATAATTTGAAATCAGGAATCATGATTCCTCTAGCTTTGTTTGCTTTCTTGGATTGCTTTGGCTAAATATATCCCTATCTTTCCATTTATTTGTGTCTCCTTCAATTTCTTTCATTAAAGTTTTCTAGTTTTCAATGTACAGATCACCTCCTTGGTTAAGTTTATTTCTAAGTATTTTATTGTTTTTGATGATATTGTAAATAAGATTATTTTTTAAATTTATTTTTCAGATAATTTGTTAGTATACAGAAATGCTACTGATTTTTTTAGTTTAATTTTGTATACATCTTTTCTGAATTTGTTGATTAGATCTAACAGTTTTTCTTTTTGTGGAGTCTTTAGGGTTTTCTATATATAAAGTTATGTCATCTACAAATAGAAATAGCTTTATGTTTTTCTTTCCAATTCTGAGGTGTTTTATTTTTTTTTTTCTTTCCCAATTGCTTTGGCAAAGGACTTCCAGTACAATGTTAAATAGGCGTGGTATAGTAGGCACCTTCATCTTATTTATTTAGAGAAAAAGCTTTCAACTTTTCACTGTTGAGTATATTAGCTGTGGGCTTGTCATATATGGCCTTTACTATGTTGAGGTATGTTTCTTCTATACACAATTTGTTGAATGTTTTTATAGTGAAATGATGTTATAGTTTGTCCAATGCTTTTTATGCATTTACTTAGATGATCATACTTATATTTTATTCTATTAATGTGTATATCACATTTACTGATTTGCATATATATATATTTTAAATTCATTTTTATTGTTAGACTTATTGGGGTGACATCTGTTAGCAAGGATTACATAAGTTTCAGTCATACAATTCTACAGTGCATTGTCAACTTGTTGTATAATAAGTTCACCACCTAATGTGACTTCTCTTTCCATCACCTTATATTTAGCTTCCCCTCCCTTCTCTCCCACCCCATCCACTTTCTCCCCTCCCTAACCCACTCATCCCCAAATAAACATTAAACTATTGATTGTGTCCATGGGTTATTTGTTTGTTTGTTTATTTTGTTTTTCTTTACTGCTTACAATTTTATATTCTGCATATGAGTTGAAGTCATACAATTCTTTGTTTTTTCTGACTGGCTTATTTCACTAAGCATGATGATCTCCAGGTCCATCCATTTTGTTGCAAATGGCAATATTTCATCTTTTCTTATAGCTGAATAATATTCCATTGTGTCTATGTACCACAGCTTCTTTTTTTTTTTTTTTTAATTCATTTTTATTGTTAGACTTATTGGGGTGACATCTGTTAGCAAGGATTACATAGGTTTCAGGCATACAATTCCACAGTGCATTGTCAACTTGATGCATAATAAGTTCACCACCTAATGTGACCCCTCTTTCCATCCCCTTATATTTAGCTTCCCCCCCTCCTCTCCCACCCCCTCC